>PVJA010006980.1:33542-70575 GCA_004027025.1 Myocastor coypus
TTCTTTTAAAGTAAAATATGTCTATAAAAAGAAATTCTGTAGGAGGTAGACAACTTAACCATTTACAAAGCAGTTATGTACATATTTATTTATTTTTAACCCAGCAAGGTAAAACTGCAGTTAACTACAATTTTTGCATATTCTTTTAAAGTAAAATATGTCTATAAAAAGAAATTCTGTAGGAGGTAGAAATTCAGAAAAAATAATACTAGTGTAAACAAACAATATAAGGCAGATAACTTTCTATATAACTAGTTATCTAGGAATGAATGGAGATATAAGTATTACAGGAATTTATGAAGTGCTAGGTTGACTGTGAAATTGAGTATTTCAAGAGGAATTTATGGCAAAGAATGGTCTAAGATTATAAAGGCATACTAAGATTTAGCATGCAAATACAAATGTCAATATTATCCAGTAATAGGAAAAATAGTACTGAAACAATGTTGGAGACCAATAGACTCGTATAGTAATAAAGTTTATTAAGTGAATAAAAAATAGATCAAATAAATTCTAAGGTTTACTTATGAAATATTTAATCATCTCTTTGGATTTCCATGACATGTTTACTTAATAACAAGTGAATAGCAGATAGGTCATTTGGAACATGTTATAAACAAAATTGTCTTTTTGTTGATTAGTTTGGGTCACATAGACAGTTGCTGCTACCAGCAACAGTGACTGCAAATAGTGGCACCAAGATATCATATTCCAGGACAGAGCACCTTCTTGGACACTTCATCAATAGAAGGGTTTCACGCTGAAATTATCTGTTCATAATTGCCTTGCCCAAAGTTTAAACATCTTGAAGTAGAAACATCTAATTATCTATTAAATATTCATTTTTTTTGGGGGGGGTGGTGCAGGTCAGGTTGGCCTTGAGCTCACTTTTGTATCCCAGACTGGTCTCCCACTTGCACCAGTCCTTTTGCCTCAGCCTCCCAAGTGCTGGGATTACAGATGTGCACCACCACATCCAGCCATGTTTTATTTTTATAGGTGAGTATATTACTGAGAATGGCTATCTGACCATGGCGTATGTTTCTCATATTCCACTGAAGACTTCTGAGACCCGGAGATCAGTTCTGGTCAATAGACTATAATCTGAAATTACCATACAGCCCCTAGGCCCAGCCCACAGAAACCCTATATGTTTACTTGTGTTCTCTTTCTCTATCTGCCAGCTGGATATGGACAGACAGGGTGACATATAGGCAATATTGAGGGTGGAAGCCAGGTCCCCAACTACCTGGTAAAGAACGTATTTTTTCCTGCCCCCTGAAACAAAAATAAAAATGGACTTTGTATATCTGAAAAATAAGTTTTTATTATGTTGAATCCATGGGGGTTTATCATCTCTGTTTCAGGTTAAGCAGTGCTCACTTTAAATAAGATGCCATGTACTTGATATCAGAAACCATTAACCTTTTAACATGCATAAGTTGCTTTGATTATCACACACATGTGATAAATCCTTGCGTCAAGCTGAAACTACGCTAACTGATTTTAAAAGAATGTTAAGAATCCATTTTGAGGGGGCCCGGCAGGATGGCTCAGTGGTCTAAAGCGCCTACTTAGGAAAGCTTAGGTGGATGCAGGGACCGCAGTTCATTCCCTGGCACCACATGCTGTGCCAGCCCTGCCCTCAGGGCAGGCTGAGCCGGCCATTAAAATAAATAAATAAATAAACAAACAAACAAAAAGTTCTGAAACAAGAAAAAAAATTCTTTTTTTTTTTAAAAAAAAGAATCCATTTTGAATGTTAGTATAGTTAAAGTTTGAAACATTTTGTGACTAAATATATTATCATTAATAACAGGAAACAATAAAAGTCAAGTTAATTTTAATACACAAACCCTAAATGTTTTATAAAGTCTAGAGAACCTAGACTGTTGAAAAAAAGCAGAGAAATTAAAAACAGTTATCTGTGCATGAGGTTTTTTTCACTAGGTGGCTGATTTTGTGTCAGATTGTACTTGATACATGTGCTGCCAAAATGAACACGAACTGGGCTTCGTCCTTTTCTGGTCTGTTTTGGTCTCCATTTTTCCTGCTTGGTTAACCTGCTTCTCTTCTGCCTTCTGTGCCTTTCTTTGCTCTAGGGGCTTCACATTAGCTTTGAGATAAGGTGGTTTTGGGACTTCCCTGAATTTACAAGGACAGTCTGACCAGCGAGTCAAATAGGGCTCTACTTCTACCACGGCACACTTCCAAGGGCTCCTCAGTGCCACCTTACATTTCTTTTTTTTTTTTGTCTTTTTGAGACAGGGTCTTGTTGTACAGTTCAGGCTGGCCTTGAGCTCAGTTTTGTAGCCCAGGCTGGTCTCGAACTCTCACCAATAGTCCTGTCTCAGCCTCCCAAGTGCTGGGATTACAGGCGTGCACCACCACGCCCGGCCACCTTACATTTCTTGAAGCTCATCACGTTCTTGATGTGTGTGTTTCCTATGATCCTGCCCAATTCTGCTTGCCCTGCTAATTAGTACTTTTAGTCTCCATTTTTATGTTTTGGCATTGACTGTCCTGGTAACACTGTTTGGCCTGCTTTCCAAACAGATGTCCTCAAATAGCCAAGGGAGTGCGCTCCACACCCCTGTCAACAATGACTAACTGATTAGCAACTCTCCCTGGTAGGTCTCTTACCTCGGATCATCACCATCTACATTTTTCCTTTGTCATACTTCAGAATAAACAGTCTTTCTAACTTCCTTTCATGCCATTTTTAAAATACATTTTTCCTTGCCTGGAGAAGTAAGCTTTCTCCATTTGATGCTCCATAAGTCATTGTGGGATTCTTAGTCAAACATTTAACCTATAATCTATTGTTTTGAAAATAGAATTTTGTGGTCTTTAAATTTCATAGTTTATTACTCTTAAGAAGACATTCTTGAGTGAGTTTGAAATTTCATTAAGAGTTGGAAATACCTAAAGAAAGAGCCAACAAATAACTCATATAAGAATGAGTATAAGAAATTACTCATATACTCATATAAGAAAGAACATATTCTATATTCAATAAGAATATGGCTATTGTTACTATAAAGCTCAAAAGATTCGCCTAGCAGATACTATCCAGCATAATTCAGGATTAATATTTTAAGTGAATAAGGATACTAAGGATGATAATACAGAGTTTCAAAGTAGTTAACTGCTATGAAAATGGGTGTTCTTTCTAATGATGACTGAAACTATAACACCTACTATCATCCAGGCAGGCAATACTTATCATAGTACAGGGCAAGGGAACTGGTTTGAAAGTAAAAATGTCAGATCAAACACTCCTCAACTCACCCCTTTCAGGAAACTGCCTGTCTGTCCCATGGCCACAGCACTTCCATAAGGAATTAGGTTCTGTAACAGCAGTGTTGGTGATACCTACCGAGGCAAAACACTTCTAGTTCTCTTTTCCAGACACAGAGTGGTTTTGATTTTCTATTCAGTCTGCTTTATCTTGCCAATGACTTAACTCTAACTCCAAGTCAGCGGATTGCTTCACAAGCCGTTGAGCAATGCATTGGTCCTGTGTGTGCTCAAAGCACTGCAGGATATTCAGAGCATGCTTCCTTTTGTATTTATGACTTTCTTTTTCTTCTCTCCTCTTCCTCAGATTTTGGAGCTGCATCAAGAGACAGGGTGAATTCAGATGCCCATTGTGCTTAAAGTAGTCCCTTTCTACCATCTCTGTCCATATGTTTTTAGGGCAGATTTGTGTACCACAGATCTCTGTTCTCATAGGATAAGTTATTTCATAGCTCCATTATTTAGTTTTCTAGAGAAATTTTCCCTAATGACTCCATACTTCCAGTTTTTCTGGTATGCACTAAACTCATACCCTCTGCTAGAATCCAAAGTTAACCACAGGTATGCTTTTCAGACATGCATTACCTTTACTTGGAATGCTGACTTATACTTAATAATTGTCCATTTTTAGCACTACAGTATTTATGTTATCTAGATATATAGAGCTCTGTATGTAACTCTAAATGTGCTTTTTCTTTCTTTCTTTTTTTTTTTTTTTAAGATATATTATGGCTGGCTCAGCCTGCCCTGGGGGTGGGGCTGGCACAACATGTGGTGCTGGGGATCGAACCTTGGTCCCTGCTGTTGCCTAAGCTTGCCTAAGCAGGTGCTTTAGACCACTGAACAATCTTGCTGGTCCATCTAAATGTATTTTTAAATTGAGTGGAAAATATATGTTCTGTGAGAACTTGCTTTGCTTAGAACTGTATCACTTGCAAAACTTTCCATCATTTATTCTTTTGCTGCTTCTAAATCCTCACCTCCCTTTTTCCTGTTGTTTTTGATATTTCCCCCTCTAGGTTATATCTGAAGTAAGCTTTCACACATGATTCTCATCCATAGCTTACACAATGTTTTCCAGGAAGCTCTATCTCAAAGAATATCACAAAGTTATAGAGGTAGCCTCTGCCCAGCATGGAATTTGAGTGAGGCTATATTATGATGGAGAAGTTGCTATTTTTCTTTCCCTCCCAGGAAAATTTCACATATACTTAGAAGTGAAATAGGAAATTTGAAAAGGAAACCTAATTTATTTGTGTGACTTTTTTTATTTGTAAGGACAAAATTCCCTCGTAACTTTAACAGATAATTCCCAAACCTTAGTAGCTTTTATTTACCACTCGTGCAAACACCGTTATTGGTTTCATGGCTGTTTGGGGTAGTCACTTACGATGTTTCTTTGCCTTGTGGAGAAAAGAATCATCAGGGTGCAGTGTGGCAACAGATGGCTTATCTAACATTTGTGTTAAGACGGTCCTTAGTGTGACGCTGCTGTGAAGTGGTGGGGCCTTCAAGAGGGAATTAGTTTTAGTCTCCATGTTTTTCAAGAGATTAAGCTTCTCATGAGAACTGGTGAGAGTGGGTTGCTATAAAGTAAGTCTGAGCCAGGCATGGTGGTGCATGCCTGTAATCGCAACACTTGGGAGGCTGAGACAGGACGATCGGTGGGAGTTCGAGATCAGCCTGGGCTACAAAAGTGAGCTCAAGGCCAGCCTGAACTTCCTAATGAGACCCTGTCTCAAAAAAAAGACCAAATAAATGAATAAATGAATAAATAAATAAATAAATAAATAAATAAATAAAGTAAATAAGTCTGGAACCACCCCATTTATAAATGTGTCTCCTTGTCTTCTGCATGTTTGTCTACCTTTCTGCCTTTTTTCCTCTTCTGATCCAGCATGAAGCCCTCACCAAAAGTGGTTGTCTAATAATGAATTTCCAACCCCCGGAACCATGACTTAAATAAACTTTTGTTCTACATAAGTTGGCCAACCTCAGGCATTCTTTTATGGCAACAGAAAACAGACTGAGACAGCATGTCTTATTGCCCAGTGTGGAGTTAGTAGCTGTTCCTTCTATTCCTCTTCCGCTAAAGAGAATTGAACTGTATGGCCTAAAGAATATGAGGAAAAAACACAAAATTCAATCCAAGGTTTCATTGGGTAATTCCTTCTGAAACTGGCTCTCCAACTAAATGTTGCTGGGTTCTGGATTGCTTGTCTGTCTCTCTGGAGTTAGATTTTAGATTCTGCTCATCTTGAATGAAAAATTGAACAAAATGAGGAAAAAATCAATGCCTAGCTTTATTGAAGAAAGTAGAGGTGAACATTCAAAGAAAGACTGGCTCTGTACAGTGAGCTTGGACCAAATAAAAAGAGACAGGGCAGTAAAAAGACAGCTTAGAGAAATCATGGAGGGCTGCCATGCAGAAGGTCGGAATAACAAGCTCTGCTTGATGCCTGTGTCTTTTTCACAGCCCAAATCTTGAGGAAATCTGGGATCACTTCTACAAATGGGTGCTAGGAAGCAGTGGTTGGGTCCCACGCCTCAAGCTGGTGTCAGCTCTAGGCCATTGCATTGAAAATCTGCTCCAGCTCTTGAGAGAAGTCGAGCTGCAGAGTCTGAGAACTGCTTTGCACACATGTTATGGAATTTTGGAATTAACGCATCTTGTTTACTTCCCAGCCAGCTTTGCCATGTCCTAACTTCCTATTTCAAAGCTAAAGTAACAAAGTCAAGGTAAAATATCTCCTGAAAAGTAAATACCTAGTATATTAACGATGTGGAAACATCCATAGAAATATGTTGTTGCTGTTTACTTTGACAGATATTAGAATATGTAAGCTTGCTTCTGGAACTATAAGATTTATGAGCAACTAGCAACCTCTACTACAATATACTAATGCCAAAGAGAAAAAGAAAGAAAAATTAAGGCAGTAAAGAGGTAATGTAAAAAAAAATAGCAATATAAACAAAATAATATAGGTAATAAAGGGGAAAGACCTTCTAATCCCATGAAAGCCAATTATGTCATAATCCATTCAGTGATATGAAGTTCAAAAGTAATTTTAGATTCTTTGAATTTAATCCACTTTGTTGTTGTAATCCTTACATCTTAGGAGCCATATGTTTGTTCTAGAAGAGTTATTACTCTCTCCTCTGATTTCTCACAGCATATTGTTTTTGTACAATCAAGTGGAGTTTGGGATAAATCCTCAAGGGTTCCATGGATCACAAAGAGTAACTGGATATCTGTGGTTGTTTGGCTTTAGGATAGAATATTAGACATAACAAAGCTGTCTGTAGAAGTAGGTTTAATCTGGCAATTACAGAATTCTATGGCACATGCACAGAACAGTTCCCAAAGTCCTATACTTGAACTTCTTGCAATAGCTTGAGCAGGTTTTTGATAGGATGTCTTAGGCCTTACATCAACTTGAGTAGTGCAGGATACAAAATGGAAAATCCACACTGAGTGTTTGCCCCTGCATTCTCTTTTGCATGGTGGCCCACTCTCATCCTGTAGGGTGTATTTTTCCTACTTTTACTTAGCTCAAACTCACTTTGCAGAGACTATTTCTTGCTTTATATTTCATAAAACTTTGCTACTGTTTATGCCTGTCTTGAGCAGTTCTATGCTCAGGGTAGAAAACCTAGAAATCTCTGGAGGAAGATTTCAGCACCCCAAAACCTGGTAACACTTTCACTGACCCCATGAGAAGGCTGCTCTCAGTTGCCTACATTGCTCTGTTCTCTTCTTAATTTGGTCTTTGGAATAGACAGACAGACAGACAGACAGACAGACAGACAGACAGAGACAGAGACAGAGAGAGTCTTTTATAATATATTCAGGCTATCACCTCAGGTGGTGCACACACCCATAATCCCAGCAGTCAGCAGTAGTAAGATCCATAATCCCAGCAGTACTAAAACATGATCCCAGTGGATCATGAGTTAATCTCAAATTCTAGAAGTCCCTGCCCCATGACTACATGAGGCTCTGGGGGGGGACAATTAGATACAAACCATAACCAAATGGATGCAAAAATGCTTAACAAGATACTAATCCAAAAAGGGATATCTGAGATAAATATACACTTCTCAGTTGAAATACTAGTGGCAAATATATATATGAAAAAATGTTAAACATTGTTGGCCATTCAAGAAATGCAAATTCAAACAACACTAAGATTCCATCTCACCCCAGAAAGAATAGCTGTCATCAAGAAGTCAGCCAATAACAAATACTCACAGGACTGTGGGGAGAAAGGAAGCTGTTTTCAGTCTTGGTGGAAGCAGAAATTGGTACAACCACTGCAAATCAGTGTGGAGATTTTTCAGAAAACATTAGAAGTCCCTTTTGAGCCAGTTATTACCTCTGAATATCTTCCCAGATTAAATTAAAAAATTCACATCAGAGTGATATATGTTCACTGATGTTTATAGTAGTACAATTTGTAATAGCTTAACATTGGAAACAATCCAAATGTCTGTAAACCAAGGAATGGCTAAAAAGATGGGGTGTTTTTATATCATGGAGTACTAGTCAGCTATAAAAAAAAAATTAAATTCAAGACATTTATAAGTAAATGGATGCAAATTAAGACCATGGTTACAAATGACATAAATTAGTTTTCCTGATGTAAGAAACTGAAAGTATAGACTGAAAAGTCTAAAATGTACAATAGATATTGTGAAATGGGAGGACCTATTCAAAACAAAAGAGGAACTTCATTGAGTAAAATGGGAAAGAATGGTAGGAAAATGAATAAAAAAATGCAAGTTAGTTATATTATTAGGGTCTTTTCATTTAAAAGGTGATTGATACTACTAGCAAATGGAAAAAATTTGTGCTCATATCTTATACCTTGAGCAACTACTTTAAAGATAACAACATATAATATTGTAGCTACTGTTATTCACCTATTACTTTGTTATGAAATTTTGTTTTACTTTTCTTCCATAAAAAGACAGTTTTGAAGTTTGATAACCTCTGGGTAAGATAAAAGTAATTTTACCAAGAGATTTGAAGTGCCCAGCTCAACTGGGCATGTCAGTGCATGCTTCTAATCCCAGCACTTGGGAGGCTGAGGCAGGAGGATGACTGTAAATTCAAGGGCATCTTAGGCTACAAAGAGAGTGAACTGCATAGTGAGACCCTGTCTCAAAAACCAAACCAAATGAAATACGTACATCTCACATGTAATAACTAGAATGAAAAGACAGACTGGGACACCACGGGGTTATAGGATGTTACAATACAGGTTCTCTTATGTTCTGAGTCCTCACTGACCTTGAAGGGTTATGACTAAAATATTGGCTATCCTTGTAGCCCTTCTTTTTCTCTTATTTTTTATCTGCAAGCTTAATAACCCACTATTATTACGGACTATTGGACTATGCATACAACTACTTTCTCTTAGTTTAATGAGAAGAAATATTTGTACCACTAGTGTTTAGAAAAGTTATGTCTGCATCTTGTACTCTGAACGACTATTAAGAAGACACCAATATGCATTGTATTAATTATTGTGGCTGTCCTACTAACTTGTTTTGAAGTTGTCTCACTGTTATTTCTTATTAAAAGTAATAAAATTAGAAAAAGAAAAGACAGATTAGGATGATTAAGGAAAGGAGCCATATTCAGATACTTCAAGAGATTGAAATACTGATCTTAATCTGTTGGATCCTAGAATTGCCTGCTATTATCTACAAGTCTGATACTTCTTTTTATGGTTCTAAGGGCTTCCTTGACTTACTGTAGATTATTTATCCAATGATAAGCAGTTTCATTTAAAAGTGTACAAAATTCCCATGGATCTGCCATAAGGAGATCAAGGGCTTTGCAGTTTGGAAGTACCCTTTTCACCAAGGCATTTAAAGACTTTTTTCTCTGGGGCTGGAGAGATAGCTCAGGGGCACAAGTGCCTGCCTGGCAAGTGAAGGTCCTGAGTTTGATCCCCGGTTCTGAAACAAAACAAAACAAAAACAAAAACAAAAACAACAGCAGAAGACTTTTTCTCTGCCTCTGTACCTTCCTCTGGCTTTCCAAGTTGTAAGAAGAACAGGAAACTCCCCGAATTGGCACTGTAGTGTTCAGAGAACCATTTCTTACATGTAGCCTAGCTACCTAGCTTTTTATTAGGCACTATTTCTCTCTCTCTCTCTCTCTCTCTCTCTCTCTATATATATATATATATATATATATATATATATACACGATATACTATATATATATATACACACATACACACACAATATACTATATACACACATATACTATAGATGTGAAATGGAAGAAACTATATATATATAGTTCTATATATATGGCTCTCTATATATAGTTCTGCATATATATGGTTCTGTCTATATAGTTCTTTCTCTATATTGTTCTATATATATAGTTCTATATATATGTCTTCAGCTTTTAATTATTTTTAAATTTTTATTAATTTTAATGAGAAAGAAATAGCAATAAGACAGTTTCAATACAGGTTAGTAGGACAGTTACAAGTCAGTACAATGTACATTGTTGGTTTCATAGTAGTTACTCAGAGTACGTGATGCAGACATGATATCTTATCTAAACACTATTAGTACAAATCTTTCTTCTCATTGAAGTAAGAGAAGTAGCTGTATATCTATATATGTATCCTAACTATTTTGTATAAATAAATAAATATATATACATATATATACATATATATATATATATATATAATTTTTTATACTACTAAATGGTCCTTCACTTATATTCCCTTTTCTTTGGTTATACTTACCAGTTAAACGTTTAAGATTAAGTGTAAATGAAATCTGTTTCGATTAAAATAAATTTTTCCCTATGAATATGTCAGGATCAGTTAAAGCTTTTCAAGGATTACATTTGAAGCACTGTGTAGAGCCTTTTAGCTCTTATATAGTCTTTTGCTTTAACCATGTCCTTGCCAGGACAAACCACAGCGTTACTTGAGCATATGCCTCTTCTTAGAAGCATGGGACATCTTTCCTTATTTAGGGACCCTTCTTAAAGCAAGTATGTAAACTGACTGCCTCTTGTTTTCTGTGATCTAATAGTCTTTCTGCTCAGGAGGTGGCGCGGCTCACCAAAGTAGGCGCGATACCAGTAGTGTCGATCACCTTCGCTCTTTTCCATGCTGCTCTGAGTCTGTTTTGCTGAACTCATCTATATCTTTCTCTCTCAGAACACAGTGACCTTTACAGAAGTTGATGGCTATATTTTATTCATTTCAGTCTCCTAACTTCAAGTTTGACATATGGATTGTATTTGTGTGTTATTATTAGTGAATATATTCAGTAATTAGTAGATATGTTGTAAACCATATTCTACAAGATGCTCTATACTCTTCTGGTTGAACCTAGTACTTGGAAGCACATATTAAGAAATTTCTGAGTTCAGGTGTGGTGGCACACGCCTGTAATCCCAGAGCTGGGAGGCGTGCAAATAGGAGGATCACTATGAGTCTGAGCAGCATAATGAGATCCTGAACACACACACACACACACACACACACACACACGCACACAATGCTGAAGAAAGAATAGTTTTGTTTCTTCCTCATAACTTTGATAGTTTTTACTATCTTCCTAGATAGAATTAATTACAATTATTCTAGTTGAAATCATGCAAAATATCCGTTCTAGGAAGTATCTCTTTCAATTCCTAATGTAGGATCATGTTCTACTTATTACTCATTCATATATATAATTGGTAAAGGTTCAAATAACTGACAAATCTAAGCAAAAAAAAAAAACTGTAATAAGTGCAATTTGTTTTCATGACTAGTTCAAGTTGAGAATCTTGGGCAGAGTGTAAAAACTGAAACTGTTGCATAATATGTTAATCTTATAAATTTCAACACAGCTTAATCAATATTTCACTTTCTGTGTTTCACTAAAATAGACACAATAGTTTGGGAAGATAGGAAAATATGTGAACCTTAAGATTTTTCTAGCTCTCTTGTTCTATCCAAAAATATAAGATCAAGGGGCCCGGCAGGATGGCTCAGTGGTCTAAAGTGCCTGCTTAGGAAAGCTTGGGCGGCTGCAGGGACCGCAGTTCGATCCCCCGCGCCACATGCTGCGCCAGCCCTGCCCTCAGGGCAGGCTGAGCCGGCCATAAAAATAAACAAACAAGCAAACAAACAAAAGTTCTGAAACAAGAAATAAAATAAAATAAAAAATTCTTTAAAAAGAAAAAGCCTCCCCCCCCCCAAAAAAAAAATAAGATAAATAAAACTTAATCTAATTTAAGGAGTTATATGCTTAGAGAATGACTGGCTATATCAGGTCTTTTTTTTTTTTTTTTTGTCTCTATAGATAAGTGAATAGTAGGACATTCCACTAGCTATGCAGACCCAATACAGAAACAGTCATATTAATAGCTAGGTACCCTCTTCAAAAGATAGAATTGCCGTCTTCCTAGTACTGTCACCAGAATCCTTATTGTTGTGTTTGTTGTTGGTTTGTTTGCGACACTTTTCTCTCTCCCTTCGCATAAATCTTAAACTTAAGTTTTGTTTTCTCTGCTTGAAAGTTGCTTTTGACCTTAAAGTTGTTATTTGCCACACATTGGTTGAGTCCTTTGATCCTTGGTTTTTGTTCTTACTCTAGAGCACAAATCGCAAACCTCAGATTTATCCAAAATAACTTGGTGAGCTTTGAGAAAAAACTCGTGGTATGGTTTCTATGGAGGATGTGTGTGTGTGTGTGTGTGTGTGCGCGCGCGCATGAGAGAGAGACAGAGAGAGCGAGACATAAGAATAAGCTATTATCTACTGAAAATACTATGGATGTGGAACTTTTTAATCTTTCTTCTTCATATTTAACATTCTTCCTATGTTCCCACCTTCTATTTCCAAGCTTTTAATGCATATTTGTAATTGAAGGATGTCAGAAACAATGTGTAACATCCGAGAGCTTTCCTATAATTTTGGGGGGTCCAGTCTAGACTCCTCATTATCTCTCAAGGTTTTTAATTATTCCACACATAAACTGCCAGGAAGCTATTGCCTGTTTACCCTCTCCATCGCTATGTGTTAATTACATCTCTACTCACTGATGCTTTCCTGCACGACTGCGGAAATATCTTATAATTGACCTTCCTTCCTTATATCTTCTTTCAGATGCATCTTGCACACTAAATCTTGTGGTTTTAAAGCACAGAGAAATTACAGCCTTTCCAGGAAACCTGGTGTAAGAAAAGGGGAACATTACAGACCTACGTTCAAGTCTTGGATATGCAACTCAGTAATTTAATGTTGTTAGATAATACTTTTCGTCTCTTTAATTCTTTATTTGTTGATCAGTAAAACCAAGCTGAGATGCTTATCCTAAAGAGTTTCAGTGTGAGCTAGACAAGTAATATGTCGATCTAGCAAAATTCCTGATATATACTTTTTCAAAAAACATTTAACAAAAATAGCCTGTTGTTCTTTGGCTTAAAAATTTTGTGATTGTCTATTATAAAAGATAAAATTTAAACCTTTGCAATGGGCTATATCACTTCTGAGGCTCTGTTCTACATCACTGTTAATCAATCTTCTCCCTTTGCAATAAAATGCCTAAGATAATAAGTTTATGAGGAGAAAATATTTTCTGGTAGAGGTTTTTAGATATTCTGTGTAAAAGATATTTTTTAACAGAAATAGAACTCATGGCCTCATGCTTGCCTGTCAGGCATTGTGCTGCTGAGTTACATTTCCAGGCATTATTGAAAATTTTTACATTTATGTTCATTAAGGAAATTGGACTGTACTTTTCCTCTTTGTTAAGTCTATCTTTGGTTTTGGTCTCACAGTAATGCTAGCTTCCTAGAATGAATTAGACAGTGTCCCTTCCCTTTCAATTTCATAGAAGTGTTGGGTAAGTATTGTAGTAAATCTCCCATGAAGTTCTGGTAGAATTCTATGGTTAATCCATTGGTCCTGGGTTTTTCTTAGTTGGTAGGATTTTTCTTACTGATTGCCTGTCACTGATCTGCTCACAGATTTTGTACTTCTTTGGCTCAATTTTGGCAATTCATATGTGTATCAGAATTTTTTCTAGGTTCTCCAATGTATTGGAATGTAAATTTTTGAAAGTTTCCCATAATCCCCTGAACTTCTGCAGTGTCTACTGTGACTTTAATTTTTCATTTGTAATTGTTTCGCTGTGAATGTCTTCTTGCCTTCTTTTGGTATCTTTGATTAATAACTTGTTGTGGCTTAGACCTGTTTAGATCCACAAAGTCTTCTGTATTCAGAGGTGGGGCTTTGGAAGGGGACTGGATCACTGACTTACAATAGTTATTAGTGGATTAATCCCTCTGTCACTTTGTCTCTTCTCTGTTCTCTGGCTGCCATGGACTGAGTGCCTTTTCCTCCCCCATGTCCCTCTGCCACCTTGTTTCTGTCTTGGAGCTTATGACTATGGATGAAGGTATAAGCCAAAATAAACCTGTCCTCCTATGGGTTTCAAGGATTGTGTACCAGTAAAGGGAAGATGACTAAGGCATTGTTTACTAATATTTGTCCTTTAAAAAATCAACTGTTTGATTCATTGGCCCTTTGTATTGTTTGATTTTTAAGTCAAAATTTGATTAATTTCTGCTCTGGTCTTTATTGTTTCTCTCCTTCTCTTTCTTTTGGATTGTTCTTGTTTTTTTACAATCATAAGATGCATCATTACATGACATTTTGTGATCACTGTTATTTTAAATTGTATATTAAAAGTTATACACTTCCTTCTTTTCTTTCATTTTATATATTTGGTACAGGGTCTCACTACTCAAGTCAGACTTACAGTGACCTTCCTGTTTTCAGCCTCTCCAGTAGTGGTATTACAGCCATGCGCCACCACTCCAGGGCTTGTTGGCTGGCTCAGCAAACCTCAGGGGTGGGGCTGGTGCAGCATGTGGGACCAGGGATTGAACCCTAGTCCCTGTGCTTCCCAAAGCAGGTGCTTATTTGGCTGAGCCACCTCACTGGCCCTCTAAACTTCTCTCTCGGAACTGCTTGCATAGTATCCCATAGGTATTCATATGCTGTGCTTCCATTGTCATTCATTTGCCTCTGTGAGCTTATAGTTTGCTCCCTTATTTCTTCTGGAATTCATTCATTATTAATTGTTATACTATTTAATCTTCATGTGCCTGTATAGATTTGTAATGTATTTTGATCTTGATTTCTAGTTTCAGTTTACTACGATCTGATAGTATCCAAGAGATTATCTATATCATATCTTTCTATCTTAGAAAGGGTTCATGCCGGGCGTGGTGGTGCATGCTTGTAATCCCAGCACTTGGGAGGCTGAGGCAGGAGGATCAGTGTGAGTTCGAGACCAGCCTGGGCTACCAAAGTGAGCTCAAGGCCAGCCTGAACTGCATAGCGAGACCCTGTCTCAAAAAGACAAAGAAAAAAAAAAAAAAAAAAAAAAAAAAAGAAAGGGTTCTGTGGGTTACTGAGAAAAAATATATTAGATGAAATACTCTGATCTGTAAGCCCACTTGTTTAATGGTGTGATTTAACTCTGACAATTTTTGTTGACTTTTTCCTTGTTCTGGTTCACTCATTCGTTAGAGTGGGTGCTGACACCCCCTGCTGTCTTTGTATTAGTGTCCATTTGTCTTTTTATGCCTAGTACTTTTTTTTATGAATTTGAATATGCCAGTATTTTACATATATAATAAAATAGCCAATATATTTGTTATTTTTCCTTTCCTTTGAATTGATCCCCTACCAATATATAATGTCCATTTTTTTACTAGTCTCTTCGAACTAAGAAACAAATTCAACAAAGAGATAGGATACAATAACAGTACACAAAAATTGGTAGTGTTCTTGCACACCAACAATACATCCACCAAGAAAAGAATCAGGAAAATAATCCAGTTTATAGTCATTTCAAAAGAATTAAATACCTTAAATTAATCATATTGAGGAAATAGGTTTCTATAATGAAACTTACAGTACAATGGAAAGATATTCCCTGTTCCTGAAGGCAAAACCGATATTAATCAGCAAGTTAAAGGAAAAACATCAACTTCAGATCACAGGCTGTAGAATTTATAGTTCATAGTCAGCTGGTTCTGAGGCAGGACAGTGCAGCAGAGAGGGATATTGCAGAGGAAAGACAGTCCATAGCAATGCACACAGAGGCAGCAGCAAGCAACAAAGAGCAATCTGCCCTTCCCTCTCTCCATTTATATTCTACCCAGGCTATAAGGTTATTGACCAGGGTCACCCAACCAGCATGGGGCTTCCATCATTCATCTGCAACTACAATTATGATAATTTCCAACTACACTGATTTAATACCACCTGTCCTTAATCCTAGTATCATACACCCTAGATCTAACCATCTCTGAAAAGCTCCTATGAGCATATGAGACTTTGGGAGAGACATCTCTATATAAGACATATAAAATTTTTTGTCTGATTTTAAAAACATGTGAAGAAACTTTCATAGTTGATACCAACTTTTATAACTATCTTACTTGCAGGAAAGTTTCACTGAGGCTAGATATAAAGTAAGATAGCATTTTATACTTGGGATGATGCATTTTTAGCTATAAAGGTACTGACTAAAGATAATGGAATTATTTCTGCAATTAATTGGTAATTTGTAATTATTATCTGGATGTGATTTCTTCTTCTTCTTCTTCTTCTTCTTCTTCTTCTTCTTCTTCTTCTTCTTCTTCTTCTTCTTCTTCTTCCTCTTCTTCCTCTTCCTCCTCCTCCTCTTCCTCCTCATCCTCCTCTTCTTCTTACTGTCTTTTTGAGACAAGATTTCATTATCTAGTTGAGACTGGACTTGAACTTTCCTTATAACCCAGGATGGCTTCCAACTCACAGCAATCCTCCTGCTTCAGCATCCTAAGTGTTAAGATTATAGGTACTGCAGCTAGTGAAGAAGTAATAGAAGATCTCTTAAAACAACTAAGATGCAAGAAATAATAATTCAACATCTGCAAGATGATGTAAAGATGAACAGTGTAAGACTAATAGGCATCAATGAGAAAGGAGTTTGTATAAATGATATAAAAAGAATATGGGCAGAAGTAATAGCAGAAAGCTTCCCAAATATGGGGAAACAATATGACATTCAGGTAACTGAAGCATATAGAACTCCAAATAGCATCAAACCAATTAAACGCACACTCAGACACATAACAATCAAGATTCCAGAAATTTAGCACAGGAACAGTATACTAAAAGCCATGAGAGAAAAGAAACAGATCACATTTAAAGGAAAACTCAGTGGAATAACAGCAGATTTCTCTTTACTAACCTTCAAGTCAAGAGGAGCATGGAGCAAAAGTACTTAAAGTCTTGCAAGAAAACAAATTCCAGCCCAGACTGTTATCCCTGAAAAACTCTCTTTCAAGTTCAGTGGAGAACTTTTAGGACAAAGAACAAGTAAAGAATTTTATGATAGCCGGGTGTGGTGGCTCACACCTGTAATCCCAGCACTTGGGAGGCTGAGGCAGGAGGATTGGTGTGAGTTCAAGACCAGCCTGGGCTACAAAAGTAAGCTCAAGGCCAGCCTCAACTGCATAGCGAGACCCTGTCTCAAAAAGACAAAAAAAAAAAAAAAAAAAAAAAAAAAAAAAAAAAAAAAAAAAAAAAAAAAAAAAAAAAAAAAAAAAAAAGAATTTTATGATGACAAAGCCAACTCTCCGCAGTTTACTAAAAAATATTCTAGAGAGGGATCAAAATGACCACCACTCCATGAAGGGGAATGGAAAGAACCCACCAACTAGGGCAACCTATTAAACACAGGAGAAAAAGAGGTATAGTCTTTCAACTATTTTGTATACAGCAGCAGAATATTTCCATCAGCATATTCTACAAATGGACTTCTCTTGCACCCTATGGGTCATGATTCTATCTGGTTTTACAGGATGGATATCAAGGAAATAGCAGTAGCTCAGTCCTACAAATGACATCTGACCACCAGTAAGCATCATGGACACTGTTCACATCCACAATGTACTAGAACTTTGTGCAATATCTTATCCTCAGTCTGTTAGAAGTTCTGGATATATATTTTCCATTCTAGTATTTATGTTATGTTTTATTCTTAGCAATTCTTTACTCCCATGAAAACATTTTCTTAGTTCACATATTTGTATATATTAACTTATTTAAATACTATGTGAGTACTCTGAATTGATTACAGATTCATATGTATGATATACAACATTATGGCCTCTAAGTTGAACTCACAATTTGATTTGAATTTTGGAATGTTGTTTTGAAATATTTAATTTAATTTTAATTAATTTTCTGAATATTGTTTAATTATACTTTTTGTTTTATGATTAATACTGTATCTTTGACTTACAATCTACTTATAAGACATGGTATGATATTTTCTCCCAGTATTATAAACTTTAAAAAGAAAAAAAAATATATACGTATATATACAAGAGAGGATAGATATACAGCTACTTTGTCTTAATTCATTGAGAATAAAAGTTTGTGCTAATATTGTTTAGACAAGATATCAGGTCTCCATTTTGTCCTCTGAATAACTACTATGAAGATAACAATATGCATGGTATTATTATTGTAACTGTCCTACTAACTTGTTTTGAAACTGTTTCATTGCTATTTTATCTTTTTTTCTCAATAAAATGAATAAAAGAAGATTATAGGCATCAAAAAAAAAATTATAGGCATGAACTGCCATCCTGGCCTATAGTTTCATCTTGGCCATGAAAAATTCTACAACTCTGTACTGCGATTTATATTCATGGTATTTTAAATCACGTTTTACTCTAATATTCCTTACTTATTTCAGAACTTCTTCAATTTAACATTAAATGATGAAATTTCCTACTAAAATAATATATCCCTATGTGCATATAGAAATAAAGAAAAAAATCAATATTAATTTATCTCATGTGAACAGTTGAGTGTGTAATTTTTATTAGATATCAAGGGGTTTTAAATTATTCTCACTTTTACCATTATATCTTTAGCTTTCTGAAAATTATGACTTTAAAAAGGTAAGCTTAAATAAAATCTAATGAAGGAATTGTTATCCACACATATTATTCATTCATTCTGATTCAGTATCACAACAGAGCATACTCTGTATGCTGAGAACCTCAGACAGCATGTGTGGGTTGTACTGCTCGTGGCTTTGTGGATGACGCTCTTATGAGACACCGCATGACAAATATGCCAATGGGAAGAAAATTGTATTTTCAAACATCTTATATTACAGTGACTGTACAGAGGCAGGATGACTCCTTTTTCAAAATGAAGAGGTCTATTAGATGCTAGTTTTCATAATCTTAGAATTGGATGCTCTTTAAAATGACATTTTATTTAGACAAAGTCCAGTGGTATTTATTTTACAACTAGTACTTTGTTTTGTAGTTGGACTGCATGTTTCTTATAGTCTCAAGGACCTAGATTCTATTATTATTATTATTATTATTATTATTATTATTATTAATTATTTACAACAGTTAAAACATTGTATAATGTTGTCTGCATCATAGTTCTTCAGATTTTGTAAATGGTTAAGTTAACAAAAATTTCTGTAACAATGTGTAATTGTTCTTTTTCTATATTCTATAGGGGTTTTAAAGTTTAGAATATCAACAGTTGATGGAAACTACCTGTCTCATATTATGTCTAAGGCATTTGGCATTCACAAAGGTAGTGATGTTAAGCTCAAGTGCCTAAGTTATAGGGAAGAATATTATTATTATTATTATTATTGTTATTATTATTATTTTTGTAGGGAAGAATATTATTAAAGTTCTCTTCTGGAGGGTTAACAACTCAAGTTGGCAATCCAAATAATTAGAGAAAAAGAAGAGATATAAATTTAGCCAATATTTTGGCTCTAGCCCTTAAAAGTCAGTGAGAACATAGGACATAAAAGAACCTGAATTGTAACAACATATAACTCAGTGGAGTCCCAAATTTCCTGTTCAAGGAGATTATGGGGCTGCAGAGGAAAAGGATTGATGATGCATAATATGCCTAAGGAGAGTCACTTAGAGAGAAAACATTCTCTCAGGCTTCCACAGAGAGCAAACTGGTCAAGCAATGGCAGTGATTCATCAAGATGGCTGACACTGATAAAAGTTTGGCAAATCGCAGTATATGGTTTCAGGGTAAACACTGAGGGGATCTATTCAAAGTAACATTCTTAAAATAGGAGAGAGTCCATGTTTATTGTAGATTACAGTTCATCCCTGATACACCTTGAAGATACTATATAATGGTGTAAGTTGTCATAAAATGTCTTTTCACTAAAGTTAATTTATCAGAACTTTGAAGAATTGTTTGGAGTCTGAAAACCAGAAGGAGATGGAAAGATGTTTTAGATGGAGATCTGCCAAACAGCCAGAGACAGTGAAATGAGATTTAAACCATGCATATTTTGAGGTTTCTACAAAGAAAAAGATGATTAATTATGTGGCAAGGTAGAAAGAATACCCAGAGTATAGTAATGAGATATATACTGCAGAGGATCACACTGGAAGTATTCTGAATTCCAGAAAGACACAATTATTTTCAATTTATATGTTATGAGAAATTATGTGGCCACATCTGTGTTTTACAGGACGATGGATGGAATTACTTAAATGATAAATTAGAGAAAGATAAAAAAGGGAGAAGTCACATGGACTGACAAACAACAAGGGCCCAGGTAGGAGCGGGAGGAATAAAAATGAGCAAGCACTGCAAGCGGGAGGAGGACAGGCAGAACTCCACAGTGCAATGAAGATAAAGCAGATGACTGAATTGGGTAATCTTCCTGGGATTCTTTACAATATGACCTCCTAAAGCATAAAATAGAGCATGGAGTAGAGCTACTTTAGATGTTGTCCAGCGGACACTGAAGGACAATGCTTTTAGAACTGGATCTTTGCATTTCTCTTTATCATTGCCATGGCCTAACCAGTAGACAAACTTCTAGTAAGTAGGCACAGTGATTCATGGTGGTATAGGGATGAGAGACCATCGTATAAGCTGTGGAACATGGCCACGTAAGGAGATAGAGCTGGACAGGATGTCGACGACTGTCTACTACGCTGACTGTGTTTTTGCTGTCTGTAGATGCGTCAGAGAAGCTTTACTTTCCTAATTAGGTGCTCTTTGGGGCTACTGCGCATGTCAGTGATTTAAGAAGTGTCTGGTGGTCAGTAGGTGGCAGTGTTGCGCAGTCGAATGAACCCTGGTGCCAGGCCTGCTCAAGACCTGTGTTATCAGCTTATCTTCAGAATTTCCTGGAAGTCCGTTTTAAATCTAGACTGCCATAGTCTATCTCTTAGAATTCTAATTCAGTTAATCTGAGATAGAACAGCAGGTTATTGATGTGGGTAAATTTTATACTTAGCTAAACTTAGGAGCTAGTGATTTAATTTGATTCTCAGTTGTCCTAGGAGTTTTATGAACATTAAGTGTGAAAATCATCTGAGTTAAAAAAAAGAAACAACTTTAAATCACAATGAAGTGTAATTGGATTGCTTCTCAAAATTATTATTCCATAACTTTTTAGAAGACTATGTTAATTTCTCAGTGGTATGAAGCTTGACTACCTGAAATCATATTTATTTGACTTTTGTGCACAGTGATGGTGAAATTATGAATTATGTTAAATTTAATACATAAAATCCAAAAGAATGTACAAGAGCCTTGCTTTCCCGGCTTTTAGTTTCAATTTCAATAACGATGAAATCTAAAGATTTATTTTTGTATACTCTTAATATAAAACTCGTGCTTATTATTTATACTGTGATAACTTAATTTACAAGTATATTCTGACTTCCTAGTTTTTAGGGCAATAGTTTTGTTAAAAACACCGTTCTCTTCATCACTTTTTGGGGCTCAAGCTTGGGACCTTGTGTTTGCCAGTTAGGTGCTTATGCCACTGAGCTATATTTCCAGCATCTTCATCACTCTCAAATCAAATATAGTTAACGTAAAAAAATTCGTGTCAGTAATAGCAATCAAGGGTCAGTGAGACAGCTCAGCAGATAAAGTGCCTGCTTAGGCAAATACAGCGACCGGAGTTCGATTCCAGGTACCGCAGGCCACACCGGCCCCATGCTCGGGTGTGCTGAGCCTGTAACCTTGTCCCGGTGTGATGCCTGTAAGCCCAGCATGGGGGTAGGGGTGGGGATGCTGAAAACAGTAGGAGCACCGTGAGTCGGATCTGCGTAGTGAGATCCTGCACCAAATACATAAAAAATAATAATGATAATAGCGATCATGATTTTAAATACATATAATACCTTTGAGATAGTTATCCAAATTAAGATTTCAGCTGCACATGCAATATTTATGACAGTACATAGCATAAGTGTCAGTTGAACTTGAAGCTTATGGAGTTCTGTAATCAGCCTCTTAAGTTTACACTGTCTGCAGATCCAGTATTACTTTGTCTTTTCAGTTCTGAGGAATTTTCTAATAGAGAGGTCAGCTGCACTTCCTGACAGGGCCACGATATCGTCCTTCTCTAGTCCCTCAGCGTTTATGTTGCGCATGCTCCTTTAGTCCTGTGTGAATAACTTCCACATCCGTGCGCTCTGAGTCTCTTGCCCTTCCTCGGGGGCCGACAGTCATCACCCAGGCAGCCACCAGGGTGCGCATCTCTCCCGTCCTTGATACCATCTTTTCCATTCCCTCCACCCGGGAGGCAGTCACTTTAGGCTACTAGCCTGAAGGTCATTTAGAAGATTTAAGTAAATATTTGATTTCAGGAACCTGGGATACGAGTCCTTTTCCATGAGACTATATACGATTTTTTGGGCTTCATCAAAACATGTTGGAGTAGGTGATTTAATCTTTTTGGCTGTAGATTCCCGAGTGTGAAAGTCAATGTTGATCTGAAAAGAAATTCTTGTTAGTTAATATGTACTTCTATTTATGGTGAATTTTATGATGTTATTGCTTTTTATTTTAAAGAGAAAAAAACAATAAAAACAATGATATAAAATTTCAAAATAAGATACTAGGAGATGAACAATGCTTAACACATTTCATGTTCTTATCTTCAAAGTAGTTGCTCAGATTACAAAATATGGGCATGAAAAACTGATCAAACAATATAAACACAAACTTCTTAAAATGAAATAATAGAAGTTAGTGGTATACTTAATATATATATATATATATATATATATATATATATATATATACTTTTCTATTCTTTTTCTCCTTTCCTCTTAGTTGCTCTTCCTTTTTAAACAGTCCCTTTCTCTCTTTTTTTGTTAAATAGTTCTTTTACATTTCATAATATGTAATGCACATTTTGGATCTTATTTACTTCTTACACTAGGGAAACAATATGATGTTTACACATGAGAGTATGACGTATTTCACTTGTGATTATGGTCTCAAGTTATATCCATTTACCTACAGAAGTCTCAAGTTTATCTCTATACCTGCATAGTTCTCTATTGCATAAAAATACCACATCTATTTTATCCGTTCTTTGGTTGATGGGAATTTGGGTTGTTTCCAGGATTTGTTATTACAAATTGTGCTGCTATCTATAGACATGGATGTACATAGATCGCTGTGGTGTGATAATTTTAATTCTTCTGGGAATATACCCCGAAGGGGAATTACTGGGTCAGATGGGACTTCTATGAAATAGTTTTCATCTCATCAGTTACCTCTTAAATGCCTACTTTAAATCAGCCCTATAGCAAGTAAGGAGGAGATAAAAAAAAAGTAACAAAATTTTTTTGTTCCAACTTTTCTCATAGTGTACTTGGTGGATGAAAAAAAGATGGACATGGAAAAGTGTATCCATACAAGTTGATACACATTTAAAAAAGAGTGCCATGGTCCTTTTAAATTTACTAGGTGAGAGGGCTCTTTGTGCAACTATTTTATGCTTAGGCTAGGAATACTTTACTAAAAGGTAAATAACACAACTTACTAGCCATAGTTTTACTGCTACAGTTGTATGTATGACAATCTCCATGTTATACTTATCTAGTATGAAAGAGCTTATTAAGGATTCCCAGAGATGCAGTTCCAGACAATAGGACCTGTTTTCATTTCCCTACCCCCAGCATATGAGCTAGTTTTTGCAAAATCAGTCTTTTCATTTTCTGTGCTGAAATCTTTGCAGATAAAAGAGTTATATTATTACTGCATTGACCTCTATGAATATACTTAACTATATGAAGGTAAAATGACAAAGAATTTCATCTTGATATGTATGTTGAATGTTTTTTCTCTAGCTAAATTATTGCATCAGTGAAAATGAACTGAATACTCACTTGTTTAGCTGCATCTGAATGCACGAATACTTTATATATGTTCTCTGCTTTGGAATGCAAAAGACTAGATTCTGTTTTCTTATAGTCTTCACAAGCCAGCCAGAACTCAATGTTCTCTTCACTGAATTCAGACTTTAGGAAATTTCCAAACATGTCTTGACCAGCTAAAAAGAAGTGGAAGAATTAAGCCAATTCATTAATGGAGACAAGAAGTGAGTAACTTGAAAAACTATGCATGAAAAAAATCTATCCCGTTCTACACATAAAAAGGTCATAAACCTACCTGGAAATAATTGTGCTTTAGTTTGTAGAGAGTTAAGGGCCTTAGAAATTTTTCTATTTATAGAAAATAAATCTGGGATCAAACTTGTTCACTTGGCTGTAGAATGTTGCCATATCATTGTGCTTTGCTTCAATCTAATAGATACCAACCTACTACCCAGAACTTAGACATTAACAGTGAAGCAAACATTTATGCAAAAGGCATTGGCATCTAATATCCTTATCCAATCATGATAGGCCTATGCATATCACCTATGTGACTGGTACACTTTTTATATTGACGGTGTTTCTGGCAATTATGTGGACCACTTCTATGCCATTTATTTGTTTAGTTAAATTGAACAGCTAGTCTAATAATGAGAGAGATATATGAGATTGAACTACTTGATACCCAGTGTTTCTGGTGAGAAGAGAATGTGCATATCCTTTAAGGATCTAAATCCCCTAGCATTGCAACACCCATGACAGGGGGAGGATAAATTATTTCATTCTTTCATCAGAAAATTCCCACAAGACTTTGTGTACTAAAAATTATTTTGCTATATTATGGCAAGTATTATATTATCTATGAAATGCAGTTATTTTCTTGATGCTGACTACCTTCAAGGTAGTATGATGGCATCTTTCTTTGTCAATTTTTGGTGCCTACAGAGTGCATGCCACATAACGGTGAGCTGAATGACAGACTTAATGAATATAAGAAAGATGATATATTAATCCAATGAAAGAACCCTGCTCTTTATATTCATAAATGCAAAATACATTCTTTAGGCAGCTTTAAAAAGGACAATTCACATGTTTAGATATTTAGTTTGTTTTTTACAACTTCAAACTTCATAATACTAACATAGTTTTGATTCTGTAGGATTGATGAAAACTCCAACTTGCTTTGGCAGATTTACACAAAGGACAGTGGTAAAACTGAGAGCAAGGTTTCACATTATGTTAGAAGAAGGAATACTGTCTTGAAGTATCAATGACTACAGAAAACCAGAATATAACATTTCTTACACTAGCCTACTCAAAATACTGCTTAAATGAAACCATTCTGTTTATTGGGGTGTTGAGCTGAAACTAGGAATATGCAGTAGTCAATACACACTTACTTCGGTTGGCAAGAAGATTTTCGAGAGATTGCGACCACTGTATTACTTCATCAGCAGAAAGTCTATAGGGAATGAAATTTACATAAATTAGTCAATAATTTTTATGTAAACTACAATGAAATCAGAGTAGCTGATTCATTTTTATAATTTTGCAAAGGTTCTAGTTGTGATAAATTTTATTACCATGTCTATATATAAATTTTTTAGAAGTATCATAGTTAGGAAAATATCCCACAAATAAACTTTGAAGCTATAAAACTATATAGAATCTATTTTCAAAACAAATTTTACTATTGGTAAAAACTAATAGCAAACATATGTGCACACATATTTCATTTACATTGGTAGTAATGTAGTTTAGTCTTATTGAGCATGTTACCTAAAGAATAAAGTCTATTATGTGCAGTATTAATCTCTAAGATACAGAGGTAATACCTAGGCTGTTCTTCTAAATGACAATGATAATTCACTGTATCAATGTACATACATGTCCTTGGACTTGGAAGATTTCATTCCTGATTCCAGATGTGGCACCATAAATCTCAGGTAAGCTCTCATGTCCATTCCACTACAAAAGGCAGAAAGTGATTATTTGTATTTCTTCAGTAAAATTTATGTTATTTGTTAAAAAAAGCTCAAGGTAATTGTTTCCAAGGATAGGGAAAAATGAAACAGTTGATGTAATATTTTGCTCTACTAACAGAGAATCATTTTATGAATCAGTGTCTGGAAATGTTCTCACCTAATTTCACACCATAATACAATTTACTCTTTAATACTACTGGATCTTATAACTTGCAATAGGTAATTGCTATGATCTGGTTTAATTAAGTACTAATTCTCTTACATCCATTATTTATAGTCCCTCTACTATTAAAACAAGCTAAGTAAAACACTGAATGAACTTACAAAGTTCTTGGTCTCCTTTTTGGCGTTTTGTCATCTAACGGTGAGTGATCAGTTTCTTTCAAGTCCTTTGGGCTAGGAGAGAAGAACATTCCTGGCATCTTGTCCAGCCTTGGCACGGGGATGGCTGCTTCTCTCATGGTCTCCTCACCACAAGTGTCTGTTAGCCAACGTCTCTGCTGCTTTATATAGCCACGGCGCTTGCTGTTCAAAGGAGGCTGCTTACCAAGTCATGTGACCACAGACGCCAGAATTTCTTCCTTTTTTTGATGTGCTGTGACGTGTATCTTAAAAAAAAAAAGTACACTGTGATGCCTTGTGGTTGAAACTTAACCAAATGAGAGCAAGTCACTTGATTAGAAGAGAAAAAAAATTGAACACATACTGACACACACCAATCGCATGTTGAAGACATCAGTACCACCAGTCTTTGGTTTGGGGGAAGTGTCCTTGTAGAAAATTGCATATTCAAATAAAATGTTTTATTTGCTGTATGGTATCATTCAACATTAATGTTGTATCTCCTTTAATGCTTCAGATTGTCCTTGACTGATTGCAATATTTCAGAGAAAGCCCCCACCCCTGAAAGTGGTGCACACAAACACTTTTTGCTTATTATTACACCTATATGACATAAAGAAGGGATACAAGGTATTCTGTCTCCTGATTTTATCTTTCTGACCTATCTTCTCATTACTTATTTTCATGCTAAAAAGTTTTATGTTAGTGATTTTCCAGTCATGTGCTGAATATTCCATGGCTACTGTGCAAGATCATTACGAAGGGCACATCTTTGTAAACGTTTGTTAGGAATAGCATCAGTACATTGAACTGCGATGGTTTGGATATTTAGGGGAAAAAAGCAAGTATTTGAAAATACCTAAAAATAAATAAAAGTATAATTCATATGTAGATTTCATGCACTATATTATAATTATGAGGTCTAATCATTATATATATATATGTGTATATACATATATATACACATATATATATATAATGGCCAGCTCAGCCTGCCCTGGGGGCGGGGCTGGCACAGCATCTGGTGCCAGGAATCAAACCTAAGCTTGCCTAAACAGGTGCTTTAGACTGCTGAGCCATCTCATGGGCCCAAGACACATTGCTTTTGATCTCCCTGAGTATTACTCCCATATACTGTGAGCACACTTTCTGCCACTTTCTGAGGCAGTCCTGGAGCTCCTCTTTTGGGAGAAGTGTTTTTAGTTATACTGTTGTAGCTGCCTTGATGTCTTGAATTGACTCAAAATATTGTCATTTTGATTTTGGGGAAGAGCCAGAAGTCTCATGGTGTCATATTCAGTGAATGTGGTTGATGAAGACACCATATATATGTAGTAGTGGTACTGAGGATTGAACTGAGTGCCTTGTGCCTGCTTTTACAAGTCTTCCCTCCCTTTGGACAGCTCTCTATAGCAGGATTTGTGGTAATTTTGATCCGTGTGTGTGTGTGTGTGTGTGTGTGTGTGTGTATGTGTGCAGGGTCTCACTATGCAGCTGGGACTTGTAGTGTTCCTGTTTTCAGCCTCCCTAGTGCTGGGATTACAGGTGTGCGCCACCACACTCTGACTTGGCTGCCAGCTCAGTGTGCAAGGGGTGGGGCGGGTGCAGCATGGCCTTGGGTAGCATGCGATACCAGGGACTGAACCCAATCCCTGTGCTTGTTTGCTAAGCTATCTCACCAGCCTGAATATGGATTATTTACAGAGGTTCCAGTTTAATACTTTGGATTTTGTTCCTAAAAAGATAGTTTTCAGAGAGACTTCTTATAGTATTAGGTAGGAATGTTAAAAAAGAGCAAGTTATTATTTTTCCATCCTTATTATAGTATCAAGATAAGCAATGTACAAAGGAAACAAACATATTGTAAAACTCAATATACTGTCATGTGATCGCAGCATATTTTATGTAATGGTATCGTTTAAGGTTAGGAAGATAATACGATACATTAACAAATACAATTAGTGACATGAGATGGCTTCTTTGGAAGTGACCGAACAAAACTGACAGAGTACGAACACTAGTGACATAAAGACATTTGTATACTTCCCATGATTTTTATATTGACTTTCCTCTTAAAATCTTCAGCATTCATATTTATTTATCTCATAAGCCTTTACCCTTCTAGTTAGTGATATGTAAGTTATATTAAGAAAAATATTGTAATGTTATCTCAACTGGTATATTGTAAATATCCAAATATAATTTTCTATTCTATTTCTGAACTATAATTTCTGAAACTATAATTGGATATTAATAAGTATAGTAAGAACCAAAAACCAAAACCAAATGTATAGTCCAAGTAAGTTTAGGCAATGCTAGTTCTTAATGTTTTAAGAATCAAACCCTCTTTTGAAAGGAAAATAGCTTTCAGAATAAATATTGTCTTTACACCACATTTGGACACTTTGGTCTGAAATCAAATAAATATTTATTTTAGCAATAAGGAGTTGTTTTAAATCCCTCCACCTTTTCCTACCATAATACAATATTTTTTTCCTATTTATTTATTTATTTATTTATTATCTTATTTTTTTCTTGTTTCAGAACTTTTGTTTGTTTATTTATTTTTATGGCTGGCTCAGCCTGCCCTGAGGGCAGGGCTGGCGCAGCATGTGGTGCCAGGGATTGAACCCTGGTCCCTGCAGCCGCCCAAGCTTTCCTCAGCAGGCACTTTAGACCACTGAGCCATGCTGCCGGGCCCCCATAATACAATCTTTCTAGTTCAAACGTGTTGGAGTAATTATAATTGCAAGATTGAAATACAGAAATAAACCCCTGAAAAAAGTGGGTCCTTCTACAATTTGAGTATCACAATTGGCAACTGAAACGGTGTTAATAGCACAACATTGTAGCTGTTATTTTGAGTGCTTTTGCTCCCCCATTGCAAGAGCTGTGAGGGTCACAGTGAGGCAAATTCGATTCCCAGGCATCAGCAAGCACTGCAGAATCTATAGCAGAGCACTGAGAAATTCTGCCGAATCTCAGCTAGTGTCGTTGTGTGGCTTTTCTTTGTGAAGTTCATTAAGGCAAGACAAACTATCAAATAGTAATTTTATTGAATTAAGAGCTGTGGGTGACATTGTCTAAGGTTTAAAAATAAATCCAAGCTGAGTATAATGGCAATCATTTGTAAACCTAGAAATGCAGGAGGCTGAAGCAGAAAGGTAGCAAGTTTAAACCCAGCCTGGGTGTTAGTAGCAAGATCCTATCTCAAAATTTAAAACAACAACGAACAGCTGGAAATATACCTCAGTGCAAAAGGCACTTGGTTCAACCTGAATTTCTACCAGAAAAATAAAAAAAAAAATAAAATAAAAGTTCCACTAGAAGAAATAGTGGCAAGCAGGGGCCTGCACCTGCTATGTTAGCTCTGACCCTATGGGTTCACTGAGATGCCATTGAGCCTGGGCTTGGTGGCATTCCTGTAATGCCAGCATTTGGGAGGCTGTAAACAGGCAGATTACTATGAGTCTGATCTAGTAGTGAGACCCTGTAGACCCTGTAGTCCCTTCTCTAAAATAAAATCCAAAAATAAAGAAGAAACAGTGGCTTTCACACAGACAGACACACACACACACACATTTTATTTTGTTTCTTGTGTGAAATTATGCTTACGTAACTATGTAGAAATCCTAAGAAAAGTAGTAATTTTTTTAGTATTAGTGTATTTGTATTTTGAAGCAAATAGATAATCTTAAAGCTATTAACTGGACTGTACAATGACATACATCCACTACTGTAGCATCGTATAGAATAGTTTCTCTATCCTAAAATCATGTGTCATATTTTTAAAATACCCTAGGAGATTAGCTCAGTAAAATATTTCAGATTGTAGCTTTTGATTTTGAGGAGGGGAATGAAGGAAATTTTAATCTTTGCTAAACTTACTTTGTATTTTTATTAGTATCACTTCAACCATCTTTTTTATTTATTTTTTTTTTTCAGGTCTGCGGTTTGAACTCATGACCTTGCACTTGCCAGTCAGGCACAGAGGTATCTCCCCAGCCCTCAATTCAACCATCTTAATGAAGGTATCTGAAAGCTAGTAGGAGTTATTTTGAAGAATGGCATTTTGAACCTTCATATTGGTTAAAGTTATATTGCAAATTCATTGAATTGTTGAAATTTATTATAGATAATAGGGATTTTGAAACAAAAAACAATAAGATAGTTATATATGTATATATATATATATATATATATATATATATATATTTCTGTTCAGTATCATGAACAAAAAATTTTGAATCTTTGAAATAAATTATCTTGATTGAACAAATTTAATTGTCTTACAATAATGCACATAAATTACTACAAATACGAAAGTGAGAGAATCTCTGTGTTCAGTGCTTGACAGTGAAATAGGACAGATAGTTTTCAGCAGATAATTGAAGTGCTGTCAGAGAGTAACACATGAAGAGGTGGCTAATTTTGCAAGTGGGGGACAGATGTCAAGTGGTGCTGCATTTATCTCCGAGTGAACAGTGCATATGTATGTATGTATGTATGTATGTATGTATTTTGCCTCTTTCTGCACTGGTGTTCAGTGCTCCTTGGACAGTACACAGGATGGCAGGGGAGAGATGGTCTTCAGCAAGCAGACACCTCTTGTATGGTTAAGAATCATGGAAGAATGGGCCATTCATGGAACCAGACACTTAGCAAACTTTTTAAAATTAGGGGCTCTGGAAGATTTCACTGGGCTAGTGTAACCTTTTTGTTAGAGAATTAAACTATTGCCGTCTCACATGATTCTTCAATGCGTGGTTCATTGCTAGGGTCTTTTTGAACTCCTGGAGCCTCTCACGCTTTTAATGGTTGCAGTATCCCCAGTAGTGTGTTTCAACTAAGTTTCATAGAATTCACTTGAAAAATTCAACAAAGGTAAGTTTGAAAGGATTTTTTTGTTGTTCTTGTTGTGTGGCTAGATCATTAAGTTTGGTAGTGGCACTCATTCCTGATTTGTATCATCAATGAATGAAAGGTTTAGACACTTTAGAATTGCTTGCCATTGCGTTTTTTCAATTTAAAAAATCTGCTGGTAGGTTTTAATAAAAGCAGATGTCTACAACTGGGTGCAATGCTGTGATCTCAGTAGGTGGAACTGAGCAAGATAAGAATCTAGTTTCTTTTTCTCGCCCTGCTATGTTTGACTTCTTGTCAACACTGAATGCCTCCTTTCTATAAATTGAGAGCTTATAGGAAAAACAAATTCGAGTCCTCTAGTGAACTGGGATCAGATGATTCTGCAAAACCTTGTTCACCTTTGTTCTCAGGTTGCCATTTAGGTTTTCATTATAGAACCATTATGGCTTGAGCTCAGATGTCCCTTCAGAGCCCCCTGTGGTCATAGGTGGGCTTTTTCAAAGATGATTGGATCTAGAGTATGTGATGCTGGAACTGATATAGTGCAATGCTAGGATCCGGGGCACTAGGATTAAAGGTGTGAATGCTACCCACTCTAAGTATACTAGAGACCTACAAAGGACAGAAAGAGTTGTAGTCATTTCTTGCTTGTTTTGCTATTTTCTGCCCACTATGAGCTGTTGCTTTGCAAATAAAATTCAGGTGGTACTGAGTATGTGTCTTATTACCATGTACAAATAAATGAAGAACTATGCTATGGTGTCTTAGCTTTTCTTCTCTTGTTACTGCAACAAATACCGACATTCAAAATGAGGGAAAGAAAGGTTTATTTAGCTCACAGTTACTGGAGGTTTCAGTTCATATTCAGCTGGCTCCAAGGCAGAGAGGCATGTGGCAGAGGGCAACCTTTCCTGGTGGCAGCTAAGAGCAAGAGCAAAGGGAAAAGTAGCAGCAGCTCAAGCAACTAACTTCTCTTCCTCCTTTACATTGAAATTCAAATCACCTGCTTCAGGGGAGGTGTAGCACCCACACCCACAATAATCAATTACCAATTCCGGAGGCCGGCCCATGACTGCATGAGGCTTTGGGGGGACACCTATAAACAAACCATAACATTTGGGGACATTACAACATTATTTTGGAGTTAGAGAAGGATGCTCTGTTGCCTAACACATGACATAAATACAAAAATAAAGTACCTCAAAGATTAGCATATAATGTTAATTTATAAAGTAGTGGTTTAAGTATTATGGAACAGGTTATTATGCTAATGTTGCAGGTTCCTAATAATGCCATTTGGTAATTTGCCTTTGCTCTTACTGCACATTGAAGTGCTTAGTAGCTTTTACTTACTTGCTTTTCCTGTTTATCATGTGATTTGCTTCAAAATGACAAAGCTTGCATGGCATGCTCTATTTGTTCCAAAATCATTCCACTTGGCACTTACATCTTACATCTACATTAGCTCCACCTTTTCATGTTGTTTGTAATATATATATTATATATATATATATATATATAATGAATTGATGTTTGCCCCATAGGACATGAATAATATCCACTCATCATGGTAGGTGTAAGTATTCTATTGCATAGCACCGTTTCCTGTCTTTTTTAATTAAGCTTCATGTGTTATCCTACTTTTTAAATTGCTTTCTAATTGAACAAAAGAAGTTAAGCTTACTTTGTTTTAATGATGAGTTAATATTTCTGCATTTAAAGGAATATTGATTTCAAGTCCAAGCTGCCACTTCTCTATGCTGAAATTTTAATGCAATTAGATAACTTTCTGTTAGCTTTCTTGGTGTGGATCTCAAAGTAATCATTAAACAACTTGTAGCCATAGCAGTCAGGTAGAAAGATGTTGGCCCTTTTGAAAGTTCATAGTCATCAAAGCTAGCTCTGAAAAAGTTAGAATTTATATAAAATTTATCATCAGTATTGTATTTTTCAGTTTGTTTTTCTATCTTAGACCATGTTGCCTAGACATCTCTCTTTTTTTTTTTTTTTTTTCTAGACATCTCTTTCTTAAAACCTAGTAAATTTGGTAACCTAGTTGCTGCTTCTAGAAATACAGCTTGGTATTTGCTGGGGTGATCTTAAAAATTATCCTTTTCTGTCTCTACTAATATGAAAACCCATAAATTTCCTTTTCTCTTATCAAGTTCTGCTTCTCTAAATGACTGCATCGAAGAAACATACAGATGTATGTCCCAATGTTAATGATGTGGAAAATTATAGACTAGTCCTAATGATCCTAATCTAATTTTTTGCCATCTGCTTTTCAGATACTCGTGGCTGGACACTGAGTATCACCAACTACAGATCTTACCCAGCTCCAGTCTCCACAGCAGTTCATTTTGGGTAGACTAGATTAGGAGTGGTGGAAAGCATCTGTTGTGGAGTTATATTAGAGGAATCTTAAGACATCTTAAGTCATCAAAGGAAAAGTTGAACAAACTGACCCTGGTCTGGGTGTGGATAAGTTCAGAATCCTTTTATATTAAGAATTTGCAACTAGAGCCAGCCACAAATTGAGGAAATGACTGTCAACAGTTTGTGATGCTCATATTTCATATTTCAAAGGCAGAAACTCCCAAATAATCATTTCTTTTGCCTGTTTGCTCCCGTTGTGTTTTCTGTCTTATTTTTGATTGGGCAATGGAAGCAGAAAACGACAATACACTTAAGGAGAACTCAAAGTTAGAAAAACTGCATAATCTTGTTTTACTTTTTATCTCTATTCTGAAAATTGGGAGACATAACTTTACGAACTATACATTTCTGATATTTTCTTTGTGAAAATAGGTAAGGTTAAAAACTAGCAGAATGGAATAAATTCCCATTTGAATAAGGCTTCTTTTAGTATTTCTAGACTTCTTTGTTTATGTTTTACTTAAGCAAAATTGAGGTTTATTGACCTCCCCATAAGGCTTAGCTGGCAATGCAGACAAAGCAAGATTAGTAGTGCGTGTGCTCAGTTAAGAAAGTTGAGAAGCTTGGAGAAAACTGGAGAGGGACTAGAAACATTGCAGTCTGGGAAGGTCTGTGATGATCTCAGGCTGGGGTGTCCCTCTCTTGACTCTACTGTCCGCCATGGACCAGTTGTTGATTGCCAAGAAAACCAAGGCTATATTAAAGTATGGTAGTTGCATTATAAATTATACAACCTGTTTGAATCCTAAAAATCATGTACTTTAATATCTAGTAAGTGGTCACATTGCATAATTTACTTTTTACATATTTAAATGAACAATTAATACCCATGAATAAGTAAATATTCTGCTCATGAAAAATGAGAAGATACTTACGTTGCTTGAAAATAATGACTACTTGAGGATTTATGGTCTATCAGACAAAATTCCCCTAATTTGAGTTAGTTCAAAGACAGTGGACTAATTCTAAGGAAAATGTCACCAGTCCACTTCCCTTTTATGAGAAGAAAAGTTGTGTTTATATTAAAATCACTTCAGAACTGAAATAGGTTCAGAATGTTAACACTCCTTTTTTCACCACTTCTAAAAAGATAAACAAAATGTTTAAGTCAAATGTGAACTGAACAAGAGGAAGAAGACCACTGAAGGTATGGATACCTCTAACATCGTCTGATTGTGCAACTAGTGTAAAGTAAAGATATTAACACACATATCTGTGATTGAATAGATTTCTGAAAATGTGTCCATGATGATAATCAGTGTAAAAATTTGGCTATCTGTGCATCAGCCTACCACAATAGCTGGATACTCCATTCCATTTCATTTCATGTTTTGTGGGCACTCAGGATTCAGCACAGAGCAGTTATACTGAGCTACATCCCCAGCCTCCTTTTTATGTGGATACACAGTCTTGCTGCATTAAGTTGCTTAAGCTGGCCACAAATTTCTCCTACCTCAGGCTTCTGGAGTGTTGGAATTACAGGTGTATATCCACCAATTTACCTTACTGGATACCACCACACTTGACTTATTTGATGTCAGTTAACAACTAAAATGTTGCCCAAAATTATTAGTAGGGACATTATCTAGACTTCTTCCTCGGATACACTGTTCAGTCTTTCTCCTCTTTAATTTGCCTTTTCTGCTAAAGTGCTCTTGTTTTGAACCTAAACTTCCTGTTTAGGTCGCCTGACTTCCTTTCTTTCTTTCCCCACATCGCTTCTTTCATGTTTTCCAGCTTCATCAACTTCTCAGTGTGCAGGTAGATTATGGCTACTTGATTTCTCTACAAAGCTTTAGCCTTTGTCACTAGTCTTCTGCTATGAAATTATAAGAAAATAAATGAAGAACATCAATTAGTTGAAAGCCAAGGGTATTGGCCGAAAGAATCTGAAATTATTCAGGCATACCCTACACGTGCAGAAACTTTTTTTCAAAGATTTATTGCATGATTTCAATAGATAAGAATGAGAGGCAGTTTTGTTGTGATATATTAAGGAGAAACCGAAAATAATTTCTATCTGAGAAGTTTAGTGGAAAAAATGATAAGAATATTTTTTCAAAATTAAAAATGTTTATTTTTGAGCATTACATGTTTTTGGAGACAACATTTGGAAAAAGAGAGGTATTCTAAATCAGTTTCAGATGCTATTGTCACTGTCTTTTTATTAAATTAATACAACATAAAAATACTTATTTTTAAGCTGGGCGTGGTGGCTCATGCCTGTAATCCCAGCACTCGGGAGGCTGAGTCAGGAGGATTGGTGTGAGTTCGAGACCAGCCTGGGCTACAAAAGTGAGCTCAAGGCCAGCCTCAACTGCATAGCGAGACCCTGTCTCAAAAAGACAAAAAAAAAAAAAAAAAAAAAAAAACCCTTATTTTTTTAATATAAACTTCTGGATGTCATCTCAATTTAACTAAAAGAAAAGGCCAAAATTCTTCTTATAATGACTTTCCAGGCCTGATCCGTCACAATTTCTTCATGATCTTTCTAATCTCAGCATTTTGTAACCTTCCATTCCCTCACTTACTTCCAGTTATACTAATGAACTCGCTATCTCTCTCACTTACTTCCAGTTATACTAATGAACTCGCTATCTCTGTGTGATAGGTCCATATTTCCTTGAAGGCTTTTGCTTGGCAATTGCTTATGCCTGGAACATCTACAACTACATACTTGATTCGCATCTGCGCTTCCATAAAGTTGTTAGTTGAATGTCATTTCTCAAGCTCTCATTACCACTATAATTAATGTTGCTGTCATCACATTCCCCATCCTGTCTGTCTCTCTTCCTCATCTTCTTTTCCCCTTCTCCATCTGAAAGCTACTGGTGGAGCCTCTGCTCCACTTAATAGCTTCTACTTAATTCACATAGTACGTTTATGTTTGTTTTCTTTATGTCCTCACTGGAATGGAAAACCCATATGGACAAAGATCTTTGATTTACTAAAACATTCCAAATAAATCCTGCCACATGTGAGGCACAAACACTCCCACCCCAACAAAACAAGCTCCCCTATAAAAACTCTGCAGCAAAAGCCGGGCATGGTGGTGCACGCCTGTAATCCCAGCACTTGGGAGGCTGAGGCAGCAGAATCGGTGCGAGTTCGAGACCAGCCTGGGCTACAAAAGTGAGCTCAAGGCCAGCCTCAACTGCATACTGAGACCCTGTCTTAAAAAAGACAAAAAAAAAAAAAAAAAAACAACTCTGCAGCAGTAGGGGATAAGGTTTAAGGGTTATGTTAAATTCATTCAGTCAGTAAATATATATGAAGGGCTTACTTTATGCTATTCACTTTACTGGCTATTAAGAAATCTAGAAGTGAGTCATCTGGAGAGAAACAAATGGAAAATGACAGAACATGCGAAGCTCACACTGTAATAGAGAGCATAGGGCATTCTTGGAACATAAAAGGTGGTAGCTAACTCAGAACAACCGAGGTTGTGAAATCAAAGACTGATTCACAGTATTCACTCAATGAATAAAATGCACCGTGTGCCAGTCACTCTTCCAGGTACTGGGATAGGGAAAGACTAAACAAGTGTGTGCCTTTTGCTGTTCCCTTTTCTTCTTTTCTAGTTTTCCCTAGTAACCATCTTGCTATCCTAAGGTATTTAAAAGGGTAGAAGTTAGCACAATGTAATGCTAAAAGTATGTTTGGAATACATGTCACTCTTGTCTTTTTGATATGTACTGCTCCTGGTGTAAACTCAGTTACTGTCATTCTCTCAAGAATAGTTCTTGAAAATAAGAGGCTGGGCCAAAAACCATATTCTTGACAGGCTACAGTTTTGTATTTCCTTGAATTTCCAAATATCTGTGTCAAAATTGTGTAACTGCCTATATCACAT
>PVJA010006981.1:6888-55266 GCA_004027025.1 Myocastor coypus
TTTTTTTTTTTTTTTTTTTTTTTTTTTTTTTTTTTTTTTGTCTTTTTGAGACAGGGTCTCGCTGTACAGTTCAGGCTGGCCTTGAGTTCAGTTTTGTAGCCCGGGCTGGTCTCGAACTCTCACCGATCCTCCCTCCTCAGCCTCCCGAGTGCTGGGATTACAGGCGTGCGCCACCACGCCCGGCTTGTTGCTCGATTTTTTTAGACATGTATGCGGCCCTTCCCTGAGCCCTGCGGGTGGGAGAAGCGGCGTCTGCACACCTCTGGGGCTCGGGAGCCCTACAGAGGGCGCTAGACCAAGGGCGGACCCCGCGCTCTTCCACTGCCTCCCCCAGCTCCGGCCAGGTGCGCCCAGAGTCCCCGCGGCTTGGTCCCTCCTTGGCCAAACCTAACTCCTTGGCCACCTCCACGGTGTCGCCTGGCAAAGGGCCTCGCGCAGCTGTTCCCGGGCCTCAACGATGCTCCCCCCTTGGGCCTACGAGGGGCCCAGGGTGTTTCGCAGTACACCTTGGCGTGCCCTAGAGAACAATCCCCAGGGAGGTCGTAGCCCCTTGACTCCTCTAAGGCACACGCGCTCCGACGCGCCCTGTCGCGTTTCTCCTGGCCCCGATGCTAACCTCCGGAAAGACAGGTGCAGAAGCCTCTGCTGGGTCTCTCCGGGCCAAGGCCTGTGTGCAGCCAGCGCGGTGCCAAGGATCAGCCGCGGGCCCTGTCCCAGATCATTGTTTGCTTTCACCCCGGGGCTGCAGATGGAGCCTGCTCAGCGCGCGGCTGTGGCTGCGGGAGAAGCCTCCACCCGACAGCTATCCGCATCCCCGCATCCGCCCCCCAGCCCCGGGCCCTGCGTGGACCAGGGCACGCGGGGCAGCCCCTTGCTTTTCAGGGGAGTCAAGGACCCAGAGAGCCATTTACCCCGTTGGGAATGGGGCGGGGTGTAGCGGTGTCTGCTCAGGGGGTGGGGAGACTTGGAGAGGAGCGTGCTCTGCTCTCCGTATGCGGTGACCTGCTCCAGGCCCCGCAAGAGCAAGCGCAAAACTCGTCCCGGATCTTAGCGTTTGGAAGACTAAAGCTGAAATGCAAAGACACTAGGGCAGCAGGGAGCAGTAAAGGTAACTCAGGAATCCGGGGACATGTGCTGAGGAAATTAACACGCAAGGCCCGCGCTGTCTTTTGGAAACTTAAAAAGGCCAAAACGTGCCAGTGAGACAGCTCAGCGACTTAAGTGCTTGCTTAGACAAGAACAGGAACCAGGGTTCACATGCCATTCTGGCTCTGAGCCCAACTAGGCACTGAACCCAGCATGGTGGCGTACGCCTGAATCCCAGTGCTGCAGAGGCTGAAAACAAGTGCATCACTATGAGTCTGTGAGCTGCATAGTGAGGTCATGTATCAAATAATATGGCCTTTTAAAAGACCAAATGAGGGCCCCGCAGGATGGCTCAGTGGTCCAAAGCACCTGCTTAGGAAAGCTGGGGTGGCTTCAGGGATGGGTTCGATCCCTGGCACCATATGCTGCGCCAGCCCTGCCCTCAGGGCAGGCTGAGCCGGCCATAAAAATAAATAAGCGAACAAAAGTTCTGAAACAAGAAAAAAAATAAAATAAAATAAAGACCAAATGATAGTTCTAACTCTGTGTCGACCTTGACTAGGGGCGAGGAATGGATGCTCTGGCTCTCGAAGGAATCAGGCCAAATCTCATTAAGGAACCAGGACAAGGGCAGGAGCAGCTGACCATCCAGTGTCATGAGAGGCTGTTGGCTTGTGCCATTTTAGACCAGGTCTGGGAGTGGAGACCAGTTCTTGCCATGTGCTGAGTCAGCCTCGAGCGTTACTGTTGCCAGCTCAGGCGACTGTGCTTAGCTGACTGGTGTGTGGAGTTGGTGGTGTAATTATTGTTTTGTTTTCTGATATGTAATTACTCTTTGTCGTCGCTATGATGAATCCACCGAGCCTGACTGCAGCAGCAAGATGGATTCTAGTCTGGTGTTGGGATTCCATGCGTGGGAAACACTGGCTTCTGCCTGTGCAGAGGGCAACGCTGGGCCCACGCAGCTCCCCCAGCTCAGGCCAGAAAGGGAGCACCTGGGGTCTCCCCCTTACAAGGAGAGGAGAGAGAAAACAAAGGATGGAAAGAGAAGGAAGATAAACAGAAAGAGAAGGAGCTGGAGAGCTGAGAACAGAAAAAATAAAGACCAGAAGGAGAAATACAGACAGGAAGATGGGGAGAGCACAGGCCTAAGGCCAGGATTCCAACTCCCTGGGGAGGACTCTTGCTTTTTTTCCCAATGTTTTTCTGCCAAGATTTAGAAAGACACTGGAAAGTTCTACTACCTCTTCTTGCTTTCCATGTCCTGCTTAGCCCAGCCCTAAGCAACACAGGTTCTGGCTGGGCTGTACAAGCTCGAGGTGACCCCTTGCAACTCCCCAGAGGTGCCCCAACCCCAGGCCTTGAGGTCCCAGAACAAAGAACAGACAGAGCTGGCCCCTCTCTCAGGAGTCCCAAACCCTAGACCCTTGGGGCAGCAAAGGTGGACCTTTTGTCCTCGAGGCCCAGGAGACACACACGCACTCACACACACACACACACACACACACACACACACACACACACACACACACACCCCAGGTGGCCAAGGGTGCTTATTGCTAGGCAAGGCCCCACAGCACCTGCACCCGGCCTGACAGGCCAGGCCCCGCACAGCCCAGCCCTCGTCCAACTTGCTGGCTGCAGCTTCACTGGGGGACCCCAAGCCGAGGCTAAGAAGGGAAGGTGCCCATCCGGCCTCAGAAAGATCCATTTTCTCTAAGTTTGCCCCAGAGCTACTGGGGCCTCGGTGGCCTCTCAGAGATAAATGTGTTAAAATTCTTTGCACCACAGTCTGCCCAACCCGAAAACACACTACACCCTGCTTTCCTGGTGCAGACCTCGGGTCCCTAAACTGGCCTCCTTCTCCAACTGAAATATGCACCTCGCTCTTCAATAATTTAGACACCTGGGAGACTGGACAAGTGTAATTTTTTTCCCAAACACACAGGCATCCAGGTTACCATCAATCATGCTTTTGTTTTACATGAGATGGGCTTTGTGTGTTTAGCTACCGCGGGCCATCCTATTTGCATGTGGCTATTTAACGGGCATTTATTTGAGCTTTGAAGACCCGCTTTAAAAATCTAAGCCCTGAAAAGGCGTAAGAGGTGCTTCCCTTGCTGTTCGGATGGATTTGCTGTTGAGGAGACGGGCCCTGAGGATCTTGAGTACAGATGTATTTTGATTCTGAGATAGGCCCCGTCAAATAAAGGAAAAGACCCGTTCAGTTTCTTAAATCTCAGGGTGTCTTTCTATCAAACAATGCTGCAGTCAGTATTTGTGTATGAGGCAAGTAATTGTGCTCCAAATGCTTAAATAAATCATTGATGGGTGAAATTACACATGCTCACTTAAAGTGTAATGTGATTAAGAGATTATGAGATTGAAGCTAATATCTTGTCTCCCAGCTCCTGTCCCCAAATCTTGACATCAGAAATTTACCAGCTGCATTTCAACTGTCCTGAAATGTGGAGATACAATAGATTTCCACGGGCAAGCAAATCAAAGACAACCTCTAAAAAATAAAGATGAGTGCGTGGTGTACACTGCATTGGTCGTGGCTTTGTCATAAGAAGACATCAGGAGCGCAGCGACGCTGAGCATCTTTGAATTTTAGAAAGTAAACGCGGAGGGGGCGGCGGGGCGCGCGGACGCCGGGGCTGCGGGGCTGCGGGCTGCGGGCTGCTGGCTCCTGCGCCCAGGGAGGGCGGCTCCCCCAGCCGGCCCGGCCTGGCCCGGCCCCGTCTCCACCCGGTGCGGTGGGTAAGTCCTTTATCGGGGAACCCCGGCCTCGCCCGCAGCCATCCCCGCCTCGGGGCGCGCGCTGTGCCGGGCGCGGGCGGCGCGGCGACTCGGTAATGACCCGGGTTCGCCGCAGCTGCGCCCTGACCCTTTGTGATGGCGCCGATAGCGCTGGGCTGAAATTATGTCCTTCTCCGGGTGTGAAATTACCATGTTTATTAATTGAGCCAGACATTAGCTTTACCTTTTCTTCCTAAGCCGTGAAAATGTGCGATTCAGGGCAAATGATTCTCCGACAGACGCGACGCCGGCCTCGCACCCCCCTACCTTCCCCTCCCCTCCCCCTGCTTCCCCTCCCATCCCCCGCAGCTCGCGCACCCTTCCCCCACGGCCCGGGCTGCACGCGGAGCTCTGCAGCCTTCCGGGACCGGGAGCCCACGGACCAGCCGGCAGCAGGCCTCGGTACGGATTGCGCGCGTGTCAGTGCGCACGCGAGAGGTGTCTGCCACCTGGGCGAGCGCTCTGCGGCAAGGATGCCAACCACCCCGACCCCCACCCACAGCCTTCCCCCCAGAATCAGGAGAACCCAAATCGTTTTCAAGACAAAGAAGCATCCATCAGCGACAAAGACAGATTTAACGTATTAAATCTTTATTAAAGTGAAGTCGTTCTTATTGAAATGATGTATTGCGTTGCAGAAGATTGGATTTTTTTTTTTTTTTTTTTTTTTTTTTTTTTGAGGGTGCCTAAGATGGAGACGGTGGTAGCTCAGCTGCCTGGGGTGCATTTCTGGCTGGGTTTGTTGTGGGTCAGGGTCAGGACTGCGTTACTGGGGCTCCAACCCAAGGTCCTAGGGATAGGAACATCGCCTTGAAGTAGACAGGAGAAGCTGACCTCCTCTTCCGTCCAGTCCCCAATTTGATTTTCTGAGAGACAAGCTTGTCCCTCGCTCTCTCAGTCTTCTCGACTTCGTCTCCAAGTAGGGGAAATTGAGGTGCTGCTGGCTCGGTTGTGCACTCATAAATTGGAGAGATCAGACACTCCCCAGGCCTGGAAAAGAGAAAGAATGGCTCAGTTTTCTCTACGGTCTGAAGAGAGTCCTTTCGTGGGGGGTGGGCAGAGGAAGGGATGGTCTGGAGGGTGGGAGCCTCCTCCCCAGCTTTTCTTCCTCCTGGCAGGATTGGAGGCAGGAGCTGGCTGCCTCCCTGCCTCAGGTGGACATTCAATTAAATTGACCCTCAGACCTCCAGTTCTGTTGGCCACACCAGGAGGGGCCAGGGGAGAGTTTGCAGACCCATCCTCGGCCCCAGGGATGGGCTGCCCAGAGATTTCTGCAGTGCATTCTCAATGGCTCCAGGTCCTATCTCCCCCAGAGAAAGAACAGAGGGGGGAATCTAAAACTGTAGGCAACTTTTCCAACTGGCAGTCTCACCTTCAACAAGATGTATTTGTGTCTCCACCTTCAGACACACAGCCATCCACGCAGCCTGAAAATGAACTGTTGGAATCAATTTCCTTGCACTGCTCAACTTTTTTTTTTCTATCATGTTTCAGCAATGGGCTGAATGTTATAGCCAGTTGATTCAATTTAGTATTTGCATAACCACGAGAAGAAGGTGGCTTTGCAGACTCCATGAATAGGTCTCTTGTTTGTTGTGTGTGTGTGTGTGTGTGTGTGTGTGTGCGCGTGTGTGTGTTGTGGGGTTAGATTCTTAAATACATGTTGGTATTTAAGGGAAGGATATCTCTGGGGCTGTATTGCTCTTCCATGCCCCTGCCAAACTGGAAACAGATTATTAGAGTCAACTGATGCTGTTTTCTCTTTCCATTTTGTTCCGTCTTCTCATGGAATCCTCTATCTCCAATCATTCACTAGTCGGACCCTTCTTTCTTCCTTTCCAGGGCATCCTTGCTTTTACAGATAAATTACATAGGTCAACTATTTGAAATTGTTCAGTGGCCAGGTGGTGTAGCAGTTCTGCTCCATACCTTGCACACGGGAAAGGAACAAGCAGAGTGCTCTGAAGTTAGAGCCTATTTCAGTGGCCTCCAAGATCTCAACGGATGCAGTAACCACATAATTCACAGCACCCCAAGTTCCTGGGCCACCTAGAGCTGGGAGTCACACACACACACACACACACACACACACACACACACATCATACCCATTGGCCTTCTGCAGCAGCACCCCCACCCTGTTGCCCCCTCCCACACCAACCCATGCGCGCACACACACCCTGCCTTAAACTCCCACCCTCCTTTTCTGAATGGCATTACAAAGAACTTTGTTAAAGAAAAGTTGGGCTAATTGCTGCCAGAAGGGGCCGTCTCCCAGAAAAGTCTGGTTTTCATAAGCCAGATTCGGTAAAGGTTGTGGTTAAACCTAAGCCCAGTAGAAGGTTGTTAAGGTTTTCTCAGCAAAAGAGGGAAATACAAAGAAACACTAAGTTCAGTCAAAATGTTTGGCATGGGGTAGGGGGGAACCATGGGTCGGGAGAGGATTCAAGGATTGTTTCCTTCTAGAGTCTTCTCCCCAGCAGACTCTTCTCAAACTTACACCTGGTGACATCATTTTCCTGAGGAGCTCTAGCATCTCACCAGTGACTTGGTTCGTTTGATATAACTTAAGTTTATTTTAAACCCTATTTTATTAGAGCCTATTAATTTTACAAAACATTGGGTTTTGCTGTGGTATGTTCATACATGCACATGTTTTAATCATACTTATCCCCCCACTTACTCTCCTTTGCACCTCCATTTCCATCCTCCTTATGCCCTTCTTCTTGGACATGACATTGATTTCTAAGGGCTGAGAAGTTAGAGTACAGAAAGATTTTCCACACCCAGGGTCCCTACTCAGTAAGCTCCTGTCTTTCCTCCTTTGGTAACAAAGGGCCCCCAGGAGAGGGAGCAGCAGGTGGATTCTCTCTCTTCTAAGCTACCGCTGAGAAACATAACTTTCCTAGAGCTGGTCTGAGAGTACTGGTCCAGGCATCCCTCCCAGCCCTCTGCTTGGCTTGCCTGAGCTCAACCAGCAAGATCCTGCTCAGCCTTGCAGCTGAGACTCGGAAAGAGGTGGTGTGAGTGGGGTTCGGTAGGAATCCGACCTCCTCAGTGCTTGCTAAAGGAAAATCACCTTGAAAAAGAACCTCCTTATTAACGCATGGGTTTCATTTTAAATTTTCCAAGTCATCCTCTTGTTCTACAGCTTTCATAGGTATAGTTCCCAGTGCTAATAGAAAGCTTCTGGAACTCAGATTTCAAATAATGAATGGATCTTCCCCAAGCCCACCATGGCCAGGGAGCTGGAGCCACTGACCATGTCTAATCAGGATGACAAACGCAGTTTTCCAGCCTCTACATTTCCCAGGACATTGCTGGCTTGGAAGAAACATCCTCAGCTTTAGGCCTCATCACTCCTGTATTACATAGAAGAAGAGTTTCTCTTTTTGGAAATCTTATCTTGGGCCCTTCTGTTCAGCTGGCTCTGGAAAGTAAAATCAGGAAAGGGAATAAACAATAGCTGTACTTTGTTTTATCTGAATCCACCCCTTCACTACCACCTACCATGCAACTGCAGAAAAGAGACAAAGAAGGCCTGAAATCTTAACATCTCTAACTCTTTTGTTCGAAAATTACAAAGAAAGATCATAATATACACAAACAAATACAAACATAAAAATCACTCTCCCAGTTTTTCTCTTGATAATCCTCAGAATTGGGGTTTCAAAAAGTTCTATCCATCTCAGTCTCAGAATGGTAACAGTGACTTCTTGTTACCAAAGACATGAAGCTAATTAGCTAGGAATGTGTCTCATTCTTCAGTCTCTAGAATGACTCAGGGCAGCCTTTCCCCCAAAATCCTGTCACTTCCCATCCCATGGCCTCAACATGTCAGAAGACTTAATGTAGCAAACATATTTTCAGTCAAGTACTAAAACTCTGACCATGGAGGTTTGACCTCAACCCCTGTAACTTGAGATAAACAGTGAATCGGGCTCATGCCCTTGGTTAACTGAAGAGGCCTCAGTGAACTCACCTGGCTCTGGAAGTGGACCACGGCCAGAAGGACTGGCATTAAGGCCCCTGTAAGCAGGAAGAAGAACTTCTTACTTCCAGGCACTTTAGTCTTCTGGAGCTGGTCACCACAACAGGAAGAAGGGCCTGCAAAGTCTCCTGGAGTTATGGCATCCAGGTCAGCTGTGGTCAGAAGCCATAGAAGGGGGCCAGCCATCCCCTGACTTTGCTTTCTTTCCCTTCAATATTATGAAATAGATTGCTCTGGAAAGGAAACTAAACCACCTAAGTCTCTGAAATCAGTCTCGGTATTTGGGATATGAAGAAAACTGTTCATTATCCTGACGTTCTCATTTTATAAACAAGCATCAAAACTGTGTTGTCATAATAGAACTACAGTCTCCTTGGTTTGTGTGGATTTGCATAATAATTGCTACACAAAAGTCAAACCCTACTCCGCTTTCGCATTTGGTTTATGTTTTTCTGTAGCATCAAAAATATTTTGATACCTGCTTCTAAGGCCTTCTCTAGAATTCATCCTTTTACTCTGTCATTCTTCCTTTCCTTCTTTCCTCCCAATCAATGGAAGTCCTTTTTCTCCTGAAGCTAAGAATATAATCAACATACTAAATCACGAGTGTGAGAGACTTTACACTTACCAAGGAAGTATCACCTAAGGTGAAGACCTCCAGATTCAACTTTTATTTATGCCTGTCGCCAGCCAACAAAAAGAAGATGGGAGATTTGCAGGGGGTACTCCTGGGGGGATTTTTTTCTCCCTAGCTTCCAGAGGCAGAGCCCACGAGAGACACCCTTCAGGCAGAGCCTTTCCCTGAGGTCTGCCCCGTGGCCGAGCTTGTTTCTCTCTGTCTTTTTATCCCATTGGGCTGCCCCAACACTCCGAGGAAGCAACCTATTTCTGAGGCTTGGCAGACAAAAATCAGGGAGATGAAGCATGTTTTCGCTTTGGGGGTGACCCTTGACCTTTCCACCCAGTACACCTGATGCCAGGGGCTCAGAAAGAACCTGCTCCGGTCTGGGCTGCGGTCCTCTCTCTCTCTCTCCTCTCACCCCTTGTTGGAGCCCAAACTCTCTGAAGAGTTGTCCTAATCGCTGCTCCCAGCTCTCAGCCGGGGCCTGGGAAGGCGGGCGGAACACGCAGGGTGTTTTGTCAAACGCTCCCGTCGTTCGCAGAGGCTGGGACTTGATAAAAGGAGACAGTTTTCTGAAAAGATTTGATTGAAATGGCGTGTGCCGGGGCTGATGGGAGCCAGCGAGGGACAAAGCGCAGAGAATCCATGGACACTGGAGCAATTATGCCTCCACGCTGAAGGTGGATTAGCGCGCTGGAAAGAAGCATATGTTTGGCCCGGGGCGACGCTTCCCCCCGGCTGAGCTTAGAGAATGAGAGCGCGGAGAGCGGCTGGACCCGGAATATCAACGATCTACGCCCCCTCCCTGCCGGCCCCGAGCCCCCGCCCCGCCCCTCCCCCGCCCCCGAAAGTGACGAGCGCTTTACAAAGGGGAGAAGAGAGGGGGCTGCGAGCGTGGGCGGGCCGAGGGACCCCCGTGGGCCTGAGCTGGCGCCACCCAAGACTGCGCTGCAGTAGTCCCAAAGGGACCCCCTCGCCCGGGCGTGCACTCGCAGAGAGCGACACGCAGGCTGTCCCCTCAGGAATTTCCCCCTGCTAGCGCCCACGCGCCCTGAAGGGTCCCCAGAATCCTTGCAAGAAAGCAAGGTCCTCTTGGCTTTGGAGAGATCCGAGCGCCCCACGGGATGGGGCGAGTATCTTAGGGGGCGCGAGGGACCGGTGGTCAGTGCGATGGCGGCAAGCGCCGCGACACGGTGACTCACACCGGGAAGGAGGCTGCAGACGCGTAGACAGCACCGGTGACCTGGGCCGAGAGGGTGCGCGGCCGCGAGCGGGGCCCACGCGGCTCGGCCTGCGTGGAGAACCCGGCGTGGACGCTGCCTCTTCCAGCGGTCCTGCGATCGTGGGGACCGAGAGCTTCCCAGATTCTGCCTCATGTCTTTAATTAAAACACCGTTCCTGTGGAAAAGGCCCTAGAAGCCCTGGCCTGAGCCTCCTGCCCTCGCGCACTGCACCCTGAGCACGCGAGAACAAATGCCAGGCGCAGGGTAACCTCTACCGCCCATCCAGAGTTTCACTACGGTTAATTGGGCCTAATCTGGAAGCGAGTGCAGTTGTGCGCGGCCAGGGCCCTCTATGCTCGCTCGTCCCCAGCGTGTTCCCTCCAGGTCGCCTGGACCAAACCCGGATGGAGTTGCAACTTTCCACCCTTCTTCCCACTCCTCCGTCCCATCCCACTCCACCTCCAGCGCCATCAAAATCAAGCTGCAAATTGCTCCCCAAACAAAGGGTCACAGGGCGGGCTGGGGGGGGGGGGATTTAAAGAGGGCGGGGCCCAAACCGGCAGGTGGGTCTCGGCAGACCGTCAGAACTTGTCACTGGATTCGCACAGCGCCACCACCTCGCAGGCGGGGGGCCGGGAGCCCGGAGCGCTGGGAACTGGCTCCATGCTGTGGACAAAGGCACAGCCCAGACCTGGGGACTCCAAAAAAGACAGGGGGCATTCAGAAATAGGATTTGGTAGCTGAGGAAGCAAACGGAAATTTGATCCTGGCATTAACTCAGTGCCTCAGGAGAAAAATTATTTTAAGCTATATTAGCTAAATTTACTTTGACCAAATATATATATATATATATATATATATATATATATATATATATATATATATATATATCCTATGTCCCCAGGATAAGTGGGATTTTCAAAAAGTGAAGAGCAAAAGCAAAAGCTAGGAAAGAGATTCATCATTCTCAGAGGAAAACAGGTCCCACTACTGACTTGGAAAACCTGAGGATCTGACGGAATCAATGCCTCACTCAGCCCACAGTGGGTCCTCTGAGGAGGACCCACTGCCATTTGAGGGGCTTGGATCTAGGTGGCCTCTTTGTTGTTTCTCTTGCTACAGTTGAATCCGTGCCTCCCTTGCCATAGGTTAGGTAAGTGCTCTCTACCAATCCCAGGACCTGATCTTGATTTTCTAGAAAAATCACAGCAACCTAAGCATAGCCTGGACTGCACCATTTAACAATAGATGCCATCCCAGTGTTGAAAATATTCCTGCCTGTAAATCATTCTGAATGAATGTTAGTACAGAAAGTCTCCAAAATTCTCCCTTAGAACATGAGAGAGATTCTCCAAGTATCTACCATAAAAATGCTTTCTCTCTAAAGTTCCTTATTCTCTATAGTAGATTTCTCTAACAATCTACTAAATATTTCTGTTCTGTTCAAAAATAAACTTCTCTAGGAAGGCTAAGCTGGTTCTGTTGTCCTGTTCAGGCATCAAAGATAATATAGAAATAATCTTCCACATGAATAAAACTTATACAAATGAGACTCCAAAATTCAGCCTGCATTCTCCTTTTTCCTGCTCCTCCTCCTCCTCCACCACCACCACCACTACCAGCTCCTCTTCCTCCTCTTATTCTTCCTTTTTTCCTCCAGCATGGTCATAAGAAGCATACTATGTTTAAACACAGGACCTTCCATAAACCTGAATTATATCATTTTCCAGCCCAACATCCTTCCCTTGCCACACTAATGGAGGCCCTGCTGTCCATGTGGAGGAAACCAGTTACTTTCCTGGAGGTAAGAGGTAAGCCCACAATTTGGGAGTACTCATTTACATCCACATAGGCAAAGAGGATTTGAGGTTACTTCTTCTGGAGAAGGAAATCAGTCTTTCACTCAGTAATCTGTCTCCTTATTGTTTACAGAATGTCCATCTCCAATTAATTCACCCTGCCTGCGGAAGGACAGACGCTAAACTCAACTCATTAGTGGGGACTGCAGTCATAACTCATGGGTAAGTTTGCAAAGCATTTCCTAAAAACCAGCTACTCCTGCAAGGAGCCCAGAAGGGAGGAGTCGGGCCTTTTCAGCTTCTCACAGGGCACAGGAAAGACAGTATCATAAAGGATAGTAGTAATAAGAAGAAGCTCTAACCAGAATACTTGGACATGGCAGGCACTGCAGTAAGTTTAACATAGAAAAGAATGGTTCGTTCAAACTCATCAGGAAATAATATTCCTAGGTATAGAAGGACTGGATGCAGCAGTGTGGGAACTGATATTACCTGTAATGTCCTATGGTTTTATTCTTTGGGGATGCACTGTTTGGGTGATGCGGGAGTTGAGTTGAGCTTATCTTTCTCGTGCCCCCCCCCTTCATAGCACGTGGATGTGTTTCTTCAAATCTCCAACTTGGATAATCTAGAAGGAAACTAAAGAAAGAAGAAATTAAAGATAATCTAAAGGAAATTAAAGTTTCAGGGCTCTTGTCTCAGAACTGGTGTGTCTGGGCACTTGTAACTAGAGAATGCAAAATGCTGGTTATTTATGGTGGACTTTCTGCCTCCCAGATCTCTTTCAAGTTGACCTGAATTTTATAGCCCTTTTTCCTAAGCAAGGAAGATTCTCCCCACACACACCTCCCCTCCGCCCTGGCCCTGAACGGCTTAGGAGATCTGTAACTGGGATGAAGCAGCTGTTGGCTTCATGCCTACCTCTAACTTGATTATTCTTTGGACACGTTAGGCAAGCATTAGTGATTGATAATGACGCTAATTAACCCCTTTCCTTTCCAAACAGTAAACTGCTGCCAGCAGGATGCTACAAACAATAAATATAAAACACTGCATACATCAATATCTGTTTAAAGCACAACTTCATTTAGACACATTTAACTGTACTGCTTTCAGTTAACAATCCAGTATTTATTCAAGGACTTCTCTAAAAGCCGGAGGGTAGGGGCCAGAGGAAGCGAGAGGGTTAAGAAAAAGGGCCTGTGGCTTAAGACTACAAAATGTTGTCATACCTGTCAGTTGCAGCAAAGTTAAGCTCTAATGGAAACCATGCAGGTTTTTTTTTTTTTTTTTTTTTTTTACTTCCAGTCTATACTTTTTAAAAAAACTTAATTAATCCAGTTTTCTCTTAACCTACTTAAACTTAACACAAGGCTGGTGACTGCATATATTTTCCTTGTTGTAGAGGAGATCAGCTCTCCTGTTGGACAAAAAGAAAAAGATTCAAATTTACTCTTGGTTGAAAGGAGAAAGGGGAGACAATCGTTTCACAGAGTGGTACCATTTGGACTTGAAACAGGATTTGGAGGAAACCAGGGCAAATTGGGTCTGATTGTGCAGTCTAACATGATCTGCGCTGTAAAGAAATATATATTAAATTTAGAATTTTGATAAATGAATATTCCTATCAAGTGAATAAAATGTATTCAATTAACTAAAACCCTGTGCACTTCTGAACCGAAGTGGAATCGACTGTAATTGATTTATTTGAAACCAGAGGTTAAGGACTGAATTAGCTAAGTACAACTGGGTATTTCAAACCACTGACTTCTCAAATGTCAAATCCCTTCTATTTTAAATATTATTTCAGCTGCGGGGCATTGCAGGCCTGATCGTAGTTCCATCGAAAATGCAAATCGTATTAATATTCGATTTTGGGGAACACTGGCTTGGATTGTGGTTTTTAAAGGGTGTTGGAGGATAGAGGGGGTAACGCTGGCTACAAACCAGAAAGGAAATTGTGTTTCCACAGAAAGGGCGTGGTGATCAGCGTGGCCCATCAGCGTTTCTAGAATTCCACTATGTCTCCTGATTTGGCTTAACCAAACAGAGTCACTGTTGTTAGTGTACAAACACCTGAACTGTCCTATGCTTGCCATGTGATTTAGGAAGTATACAGTGATCACAAGAGAGTCAAAATCCTTGCAGCCTGCGGTGATCCAAATCAAAATTATTTTTCATAATAACTTTCCTAATCCCCCAATTCTTATCAATATATTTAGCCCCTTTTTGTTAAAATAAGAAAAAGCACAGAGTGGCAATATAATGAATGATCTTCCAAACACCCAACTACGGAATAAGAATAACTAATTCCCTGCATTTGGAAACCATTGTTTATTATGACCTTGTAGTGTTCTAACCCACTATTTCCCCTCTATCTTTCTCAGGATGCAAGGATTATATTGCGTTCAGGTTTTCCAACATAACAAGCATCTGTAAATCCAGATATGAATGAATGGTATTTAGTAAGATCGTTTTTGTTTTAAAATGAGTATTTATGTGTCGTTGGAGAAAGAGCAGCAATGTATGGCTGTTTATGAATGCTATTGTGCCTGAGGTTAGGATCCCCCATGCAATCTGAGAAGCAGCCAAGAAAAACAGCCCTGATAGACAATGCTTCACTTCACCTGCTACGATGCTGTGTGCATTTCATTTCTGTCAAGAGTATGTACAGTTAGGGTTCATTCGCCTCATTATTTTGTTACATCCACGTTACAGTTAACCAGTCTCTCTAGGAAATAATAAATAACCGCTTTAAAAAACAATTGCCGCATTGCGTTCTGAGAATACACTTTCCATTAGAATTTTTAAACTCACCATTGTTATGAATTCTCTGGCTTTGGAAAATAGAATTTAGACTCCACCAACTCTCGTTCGTTTGTGGAGATTGATTTTACACTGCCTTTCATAAGGAGATTAGAAAGCAGAGAGCTGCGAAATGGACACTAATGTTTTGCTTCCTTGGCCCCTCAGAAACGCCAAGCCCCGGGAACAAATGTTAAAATCCCACCCCAGGGCTACTACCTAACGCTTTCCCTAACCCCTTTCCTTTGGCCTTTCCTGTCAGCCAACCTCCAACCTCCACTTCCCACCCTCACTTCCAAAGCAGGAAATTTCCAAAGCACTTTACAAAAGCTCAGAAAGCGCCATCTTGGTGCACAGGAAGTCCTTCCTCCCCACAGGGCTGAGCACAAAGTCCTGCCATTGGGGAAGGCAAGAGTGGTCTCAGGGGCAGGGCGGCTCCCTGGCTTGCTCCACCCTGGCAACCCCTCCTCCCACCAACCCGGGTCTGTGTTTCCTAAGAGGAACCCTGTGAAGAAGGGAAGGGGTGGGCTGGCATGGAGGGGGTCAACAGGAGATTCCAGGGATCTACCAATTTCCCATCTGCTCTGCTACCTCCAGAGTGACTGAAGAACAGCACCGTAGTAAACTCATCTCTAAATAAAACATGAAAATAAGACAACGCGCACCCTCTCAGTGTGTGCCCTGTGTATATCTACCAGTTTCCTTTCTCCTCCCAGAAAGGGAGAGCTGGTTTTACCTCATGGGGATGTCTCAGCCATAGAGAACCCTAAGCAAACAAGGGAAGGTTGAAGGAGGGCTTTTCTTTGTGCTAATGAACTAATAATTTAAATTTCAGCTATCTCGAGAGCGACTGGGAAACACTCTCAGGGCTGGGGTCTTGGCTCTCTTCCATGCTGCATCATCTTAGCCTCCTTAATGTTTGGCTCTGGAGGATTTACATTCTGCTTTCCAAAAGGCAAATGAAAATCTAAAGGATCAACGTAAATAAAATAAAACTTTATTTTTGATAATAAAATTAATGTTTCTGGTAAGGAAAAGACAGTATGTCATTCCTTTAGCAGTACAAACAATCTTATCCAAAAGGTTTTTTACATTGGGTTTTATTGTGTCATTTGTCTGAATACAGACTCGGTGGAATATCTAAATGATACCCTGCTCTGAACTCCAAGTTGAAAGTAAGTTTTTATTATACTTGAGGGAAACAATGGGTTCAGCTGCTTATTGCAAGGAGCAATTGCCAAGGGAGAGTTAAACTCAATTACTGTAACCATACTGAATAAAAAATACTGCCAAGAACAAAAATACGCCTGGGTAAAGACAGCCACTGAATAAAAAAAATCGACATAAAGCGTATCAAATATTTATTTATCTGGGCAACAAAGGACTATGATACATTGACAGGCATGAAAACTACTGCGGGCACAACTCAATACAATACAACTAGAACTGTTTCCAATAGGGCCAGTGAAAATACAGGACACCAGGTGGTCCCAACTGTTTGAAGATCCTTGAACAAAAACAGAGAGAGAAAGAGAGAGACAGAGAGAGACAGAGACAGAGAGACAGAGAGAAACCCCCTAACCCTTGGTACAAAGTCAAGATTCTTTTATTGCTCAAATGATGCTTTTAAGGGAGGATGGCAGGATAAAATAAACTTTTTCCCCCCACAATACATAGAAGGGATATCAAACTGCTCAAGTTTAAAAATCTTTCCAAGGTCCAATGTCACTGTTTTCTTTCAGTTCAATGAAAAGCTAAATGTAATACTAATTATATATAAAATTTTATTTTCCTTTTTTTTTTTATTTGTCCAGCTGTTTCGTTGTCACCTTTAACATGCTACAACAGGGCTAAATTCATGAATCCTGGAGGAAAAGCAAAATTCCCCAAACCGTGGAGTTCTAAGTACCATGAACCACATGAAGAGCTAAGAAGGAAGATCAGAGCCCACTAAACAAGAGGTAAACGAGATCACCAGATAAATAAAAAAAGGCTTAAAACAGACTCACCATATTTACAAATCCCATTAAATTACACATAAATAAATATATACAGAGTTGTGAACACTGATTCCCTTATCTGACTGTGAATCGTGTTGCCAGAGAGAGTTCAAGTTGGTCACTTTACCTTGGAGAGGGGAAACTTCTACAACTGAAGACATGACATGGAACTTCGTGTATTTGTGTTCAAGTTTATTCACAATACTGATAAAAATGTCATTAAGCTTTTTGCCTTTTTTTTTTTTTTAAAGTATGGCTACAATCTGAACTGAAGTATGTAAGGGAAGGCGGTGATTCGGTCCCATGATGCGCATATATATATTTTTTTATTATTTTTCATGTTCTTTTTTTAGAAAAAAAAGGTTTTTAATGTTTGTTGGTGATTTGTTGGTTTAAAAAAAAAAAAAAAAGATTCACAAACTCGACAGAACTTTTCTGGGCTGGCTTCACGGCCTGTTCTGTTCTCTTAGGCTCTACATGAGGGCAGGGGGGTAAGTCGAGGCAGGGGGCAGAGTCAGCGGCAGCGGCTGCCCCTGGCAGTAGAGAACAGTCCCAAGGACACTGGGGACTGGAGGGCAGCAACAGCAGCAGCACAGAGCAGCAGCAGCAGCAGCAGCAGGAAAGGTGGCTGGTCCCCAAGCTGTCACCTGCCGGTGGGGGCGGGAAGGGCAGGAGGAGGGCCTCACTTTCTGTGTTTCTCCTCTTTATCACTGCTTTTGGCGCTGTTGTCCGTGTGGCTGTTGGGGTTGTTGCTGAGGTACATTTTGTCCATGGCCTTGAGGGCCTCTGTGAGATAGTTCTGCAGGGCTGTGACCGCGGCACACACCGCAGGGCTGCCAAAGCCGTGGGAGATGAGGTTGAAGTGGGTCAAGCAGCTCTGGATGCCCGGCTCCAGGATAGGGTTGGGCCTCGAGTTCCCCAGGGGAGATCTGTCCTGAGCCAGCAGGTCGGTGAACTCCTTACATATCTGTCTGCAGCAGAAATGGGGTGGAGAGAGAAACTTGAGGCTCCCAATGAGTCAGGGGAAGAGGAAGCTACCTCTGTCCCCGCCCAGTGGGCACTGCACTGCCCGAGGCCAGCAGCAGTGGGCAGCCTCCCAGCGCCCACCAGACCATCTCTGCTTCCCTTAGTGCACACCCTTCCTGCCTTCACAAATGCCATCCTCTCTCTTGCTGCCCACCCCTCCCCCTCCCCCTCCTCCCTCTCCTCCCTCTCTCTCTGTCTCATCTGAGAACTTTTCCCATACCAAGCATCCTACATAAAAGGAAAACATACACTGTGTGACCAAGAAAGAAAAGTTAGACTGGAAGTCAGAAACACATGCATCTGGCCAATGAGAAGCAATTCATCCTTCCTTTCCAAAAAGGGACACAGACTCTTCTTCCCTGCTCCTCTGTACACCCTGCTCTAGGAAGCAGCTGGTGAAGTCCGCACCCATCCACCATCTAATCAGGGTCCAACAGACACTGAGAGAACGGAATCAACTCATTCAAAAGGAAAGCGTTAGGGGGCCGGCGGGATGGCTCAGTAGTCTAAAGCCCCTGCTTGGGCAAGGCTTGGGCCGCTTTAGGGACCGCGGTTCGATCCCCAGCACCACATGCTACGCCAGCCCTGCCCTTGGAGCAGGCTGAGCCAGCCATAAAAATGAGTGAATAAACAAACAAAGGTTCTGAAACAAGAAAAATTAATTAATTAATTAATTAATTAATTAAAAAAAAAAAAAAAGGAAAGAGTTACAGAGTTGAGGAGGACAGGAGAGGGAGGGGAAGGATATGTATCTGGGTACGTAAGCAGGATGGTTGAGACGACTGTTCTGTGCATTTCTGCCGGGCTGTGGAAAGAAGCAGTTAATGCTTTAAATTGTTTCATCTCCTTGCTTTCCATTGTTTCTTCTTTTGTCTTCTTAATTTCTTATACATTTCTTTCTTTTTTCTTCCAATTTTACATGTATATATCTGGTAATATGAATAACTGGTTGGAAGACAACACTACGTATTACAGTAAATACTGCGAAATTCCTATTAAGCGAAAGACTGCGTTACTTGTAATTTTTTGTTTTAATTCCAATTTGTACTCTTAAAAAAAAAAAAAGAAAAAAGAAAACTTATCCCCAAAACTTTGCTGGGGATCACTGGGCCTTGAAACAGGGGTAGAGGTGCAAATGAAGACCGTCCCTCTTTTTCTCCACACACCCAAATAAAAATTCCTTAGGGAAACTGGGAACATATTGCATTTAGGAACCAGCTAAGGGAAGGAGGGGAAACTGAAACTTTTAGAAAGAGTCTCAGAAAGCCAGGAATACAGGCAGATGAGGCCAGCACACAGGCTGCTCTGTCCCTGAGTCTGAAAGCAGGGACTAGCGAGGACCTTCCTGAGGTAGCTGCTGCAGGGCCTGGGGGTGGGGTGGGAACCGGAAGAATGCAAAGCTCTGGCTGGCCCCTTCCACAGGGCCAGTTGATGTCCCCAGGCCAGAAAGAGTGTCCCACCAGGCTCTCCACTTCCATCCTCGGGTTCCATGCCCTTCTGTGACTTCGACTTCTGATAATTAAGGGCTTCCCAACAAGCCTTTTAATTTCCAGAAAACATATCAAAACAGTCATTTTCTTTTCACATGCCACCTGGAGAAATCTATTCAGCGCAGGCACCAATGGGAATAAAACTTGGGCCATTTTGAAACCTATTTGACATCTTGCCTGTAGGCTAAAACTTGTGTGGTGTGTGCACATGTGTATGTGTGTGTGTGTGTGTGTGTGTGTGTGTGTGTATGTGTACCACTTTTGAAGTGCGAAGAGAAAGGAAGGTAGGAATGGAATAAGGGACTAGAGCTAAAACTAGGCCAGCCTCTGGCTTGCACATTTTTGCAGGCCGCTTCATCTTTGCCCTCAGAAAACAGACTGACAAGAGACAAAAACTATAGGGACCCCTGTACTTTACCCTTCGAGGATGTGACCACCGTCTCACTGAAACAGTGCAGTCACACACATGCACTCAGCTTCCATCAAACCCCTCCAACGCTCCCACCCACATCCGTGTTAAAAATGTGTCAGGTGAAAAAGTAAAGCAGAGGAGAAGAAAAAACCTGGAACAACACAACAGTCCCATCCGCATTTCCCCTTTCACACAGGTCACAGTTTAGAAGAGCTTGTTGTAACGGCAGTACTCACAACAACAAAGCTGATTCACACAAAAGGAAAAAAGAGAAAAAGGAGAGCCAAACACAAGTTTTGCTTCTCTCCAGGCAGTGAGATGCAGAGACCCCGCAGAGGTAAATGCCTTACTTTGTAGCCAGGAGCATGTTTTTTCTTGTCACTTGCTCATTGGGATCGGAATGTTGTCGGTTGAGAAATTCAGCTACTGCTTTGGCAGGAAATTCAGTTTCACACACGTACCCAAAGTCCCTGGCTAGATGGACAGCTTCTCCTGGAGACAGCAGAGAGGGCACAGCAAGGCAAGAGAATGAAACGCTCTAGAATCAAAACTTCCTCTCTGCTCCCAACTCCCTTGTTTCCTTAGTCTAGAAGTTGAAGGAAACACAAACTAGTCGTTTTTCTCTTCCCAGACATTTGACTTCCTTCACTATAGAACCTGCAAGTACACTGCTCAGTAAAATGACCTCTTCTGTTCAAAGGCCAAGAAGATTTGAAAATACGAATCCCACCCACCTCCACTGCCATCCTCTGCCCTGGCTGACGGGCCCCACCTTCTCTCTTAAAATGCTTCTTGTATTCCAACCTCACACCTATCAGCACACACATAAATGATATTCATAATTACTCCTTGAGCTTTTCTACAAGGGAACCACTGAGAGTTTACATTTTAACTTGATCACATATTATCTGTTCATCCAAACCGATTAACCAGGAGGATTTGAGGGTCACTCCACTGAGTCTGTCTGTGCTGTTGATTTTCGAATCTTTGGTTTTAATTTCCTGAACCAGTTGGTTTTTACTGCAGGGCTTCCTGCCATTAGCTCCAGCTCCGGAAGAACGCATGCGCCAATTAGAGCATCAAAGCCCTCTCTGCAGAGCTTGTTTCCATAAAATGGAGCGGATCACAAACAATAACAGTTCTCCAGAAACTGCCTGCCTGCCTGCCTGCCTGCCACGGCACTCAACCCCAGGCCCACACCAACTCTCACACTACCCGCTAAACCACCACTGCCCTGGCTTGGCATCTCATTCTTTGGAGTATGAACAGAGGTCTGTCTGTGTGCTGTTATTATTTTAATATAATGCTATTGTAGTGGAGTTTCTGGTACTGAACAATTGCTGGTTTCTAAAACTGCTATATATTATATTATTGTCTTTGACACCATTCACAAATAGAAAACATACAAGTCGTCCTCATGAACAAGGCCTTAAACCTTTTTTAAAAGTAACTTAGAAAGCGAGAAGTTGGATTCACTTGTAATATATCTTTTCAAATGCAAGATGTAAATAAGACAAAATGCCTCCTTTCAATATGAAGTTTGGCCTTTAAATCTGGCTGGTAATTTAAGTGTCATTTTCTTCATTACCATGAGATATTTCTACAAACACACACAGAAAAATGCAAGAAAGCAATACATTCATTTGCAAAACACCCAAACTTGACCCAGTGTGCTATCAAAAACAAAATCAACCTTAGGACTCTGAAGCAGATAGGAAAGTGAATGGATGGCAGGCTCATTCTATCTAGAGCAAGGAGTGAGGACCTGCATGGCTTTTTATTTCAGGCAGTTTGGAAGAGTGACTATGTGGGCGTGCGTTAAACACTGCCATGAGAAACTTATTTTGCAACGCTTACATTTCTTTTTCCCTTTCCGTATGCAAACAATCTGAAGTCCAAAATGGCTTTCTTCCCTTCCAGGAGAGAAGCACAATTAAGCAAGAGATAAGAGAGCATATGTTTGGCAAACAAAAGCCTACAAGGGCATAAAACCCTCCACTCTCCGGGAAGGTCCTAAATCAGGATACAGGTCAAAGATTCCCAAATTAATTCAGGAAGTAATGGTCACGCATTTCTCAAATGCAGATGTCAGAATAACTTAGATGACTCACTGCTGAGCTCTTTAAAGGATTCTTGAAGAAAGGGCAGTTCTGAAATGTGTGCATTGGTTAGGTCCAAAATGGGCTGCAAAGGTGCAATATTGTGGAAGAGAAGAAAAAGGAGAGATAGGAGTGTGCAAATGGTTTTTTGGCATGCCAGAGTTCCATTCACTTCAGCCTATATTCTTTGGAAAGACAAAACTGACACACAATACCAAACATCTGGCCCCTAAATAGTATCTATTCTCCCAAAAGGCAGTTCCTTCCTAGTTAGCAAGTGGATGCGCTTACCCTCCACTAGCGATGTCAGCAGGGTAACGTTGGCAGCTTTACGTCTCCCTGCTGGTAGATTTAATCCTATTTTGTCCAGTTTTTCTCTTAGGGATCTTCCTCCATTTTTAGACTTCGCCCTGTTTCACAAATACCGACAACACAAGCATTTAGAAAACACTGGGTTGCTCTGCATCAACTGAGAGTCTTTGTGAAAGATTCCTGGAATGTGTGTATGAAACTTGAGACATGTAGCATTTGGGAGGCTGAGGCAGGAGGATTGTTGTGAGTTCGGGACCAGCCTGGGCTACAAAGCCCAGCTTGAACTACATAGCAAGAATGGTGCATGACGATTACAAAGAGAGCAATCGCTGTTAAACTGTAAAGCACCCCGTGTTTAGTCACTACTGCAACCCTTATGGCACATGGAAGTTTTGATTTCCCAACTCTCAAAAGAGGAACCACAGGCAAACAAACATGGCTCTGATCTCTAGGGTTGGAGGTTTTCTCGAGTTCTACTGATTACTGAATCTGTCCTCTGTTCTTACAATCACACAAATCCCAGTGGGTTCTTTACATTGTCTTTGCCAGATCTGCTGGTAGGTTGTTCAGAGTAACCAAAGTTATCAGCACTCTTTGCGTCTCTGGCCCTGCTTTGGCCCCAGTGGGAAACTCATTTTACCAACTGTTTACATGCCATGTCACCAGCCTAGCGGGAACCACCAAGGCTTGACATCAGCCTCTCAAAATTTCGCCAGTTTCAGAAACAATAGAGGCGGTTCTAAATAGATGTCTAAATAGACTCCCATAATCAGAAAGTGGTTAAGATACATTGTTTAAATAAAACAGCAAATTAATTAATTTCAGATTTTATTCCCCACTCAAGTGCTCTTTAATTGTGTGGATTAGATTATACTCCCCTAGGTAAACAGTCTCCAATCCTGGGGGTGGGGGAGAGGAAGAAAAAGCAGAGGGCAGAAAGAAGATCTGTGTCAGAGAAAGATTACAAAGGGAAAGCAAAATAGACTATGAAGAAGGAAGAAAAGGTCAGTCGTTGATGTTAAATCGTTCCAAAACCCTCTGACAGGATTTGTACGGGATATGCCCACCAGACTGGAACTGTGGGCCCACAAATAGATAAATGGACCAAAGTCAAAATAATGAAGTTCTTGGTCTTAATTAAGGAGGAGGTGGAGAAGGATAATAAACACCTTATGCAGCTAAGTTCAACACAAGCCCCTTAATGCACACAGCTGAGGGAAACCCAGGAGGAGGAAACCCACAGCAGGGATGATGCTCCCCTCCCCGACCTCATAAAATCGTCTCTCGGGGATGAATCATTGCCATCTTGTGGCCTGGGGTGAAGTCCTCCCCCCGAACCCCCTCCCCCAAAGAACACACGCACTCCTCAGTTGCAACTTCGCCCAAAGCAGGGACACGTGCCTGGCCCGCACAGCGCCTGGGGCGTCCACCCCGCTCTCCCGCACCGGGAGCGGGTCGCCAGCTGGAGGCAGGCCACAGCGCCGAGGGGAGGGGGGTTAAAGAGCTGCACGAAAGGAAAGCAGTCTCCCAGCTTAGCTAAACGCTTTTCTATGAAAACCGGTTCAAAAGACGGCGGGGGGCCATCGAGACCCTATTCGGCGATGAGGGAAAGCGAAGAGCCCCGGAGGAAGTTTTCCTGGGCTTGCAAGGTGCGCGCCAACAGGGAAAAGACGGCCGCACGGCGCCCCGCGGCTGCAGATGCCGGGACTGAGCCCGCGGCAGAGCGCGCTGCGCGTGCGCGCAGAAAAAGACCGCAAAACCCGGCGGGCAGAGCGCGCGCCCGAGGACGGCGGCGAACGCAGGCGCGCGCCGCCTCGCCCCGCCCCCAGATCCCACCCACTCAGCTTGGCTCTCCTCTCCCCTCCCCTTTCTTTTATCGCGGAGGGAGGGCCAAGGCGCGAAGGCCGCGTGCGTCGCCGCCGCTGGCAGGCGCAGGCGCAGTGTTCTCCGGCCGCGCGCGCGCGCTTGCGCGCGCTAATTCACCAGCCTGCGCCGGGTAGGCGCGCCGGGCGGGGCCTCACCTCCGGAGCACTCCGCCCAGCAGCGACGCGTTGAGACACTCGGGAGGCGAGAGGCGCCGCTGCACTTCCGCTACCGTGACCTTGTACTTCGAGGTGGAGCTGAGGAGCGAGAGGCGACCCGGAACTGAACAAAAGACTTCGTTGGGGTTCACCACGCCGCCGAAGAGGTTGTCCTTGTTGATAGGGATTGCGGAGACAGCGTTGCTGTTGGACTTGGACAGGGACACGGGGCCTGCGGAGATAGACGGGATGCCGCGCGTGGGCGTCGAGGGTCTCCAGCCCCGTGCCACTGGGTCCTGCCTTCCATAGCAGTCCCCGCTTTTCCGTCCCGGAAGCTCAGAAATCCTGCAGCTCTTTCTCCACTGCCCATCGCCCTCCCACTCCCCGGCCCTCGGCGCGAGCCAGGCCCGTGTTCCCGCCCAGCCCTGTCCCCGGAGCTGGGAGGCCACCTGGCGAGCCCGGTGCCGGAGCGGGGTGCGCCCCGGGCTCAGTGCAGTGTAGGGGGCAAGGGGCGGGGTTGCATTGCAAACCTAGGGTAAGTTAGGTCTGCGCTGGTGTTTTGCAGGGTGTCCAGGAGGAAAGGGCGTTAGTATTTATTACTTTGCTAAAATCAGCCAACAGTTTTAGATGGCTAACGCAACCAGTAAATGAGTATTTCAGTTAAAGATACCAAGCTAGAAAGTGGTAAATTCACATCACATGTCCCGACCTTTGGATACGTAACGTACACCCTATCTTATGTTCCGTTTCAAAAAATATTCGGATTTTGGAGATCCTACTCCAAACCCACTTTTGAGGTGAGGGTGGGGTAGGGCAAAGAACAGCACCAGTCTTTTGTTGAGCAAATACTTAATGTACCCCGAAGGCTTAAGGGCCTTCATCGGGAGGGGTTACCAGGGTTCTTCCCAGTTAAAACCATAAGCCCTTCATTCTTAGGAAAAAATTCAAGACCAGAGCGAAATACGCAGTTAATTAATTGCTCAACACCATTGTAACTCAGATGCACTCACAACCATTTCTGTACACTGCATTTGTATCTTAAAATCCCACACGAAGACTTAATAATGCGCACACGTTCTGGTCACAGTGTGCCTCAAACGTTCTTTAATGGGTGATATTGTAGCAGTATGGGAGGTGGGGGGGCTCTAGGTTTTGGATAGATCACTTGTGACATTAATAGCTCTGGGGAGGCTAATAGAGACAATAGGAGTTAAACGAACTCTTGAGAGATTACTAATAAAAGAGCCAATTATGTCGACTTGAAAAGAGCATCTCTTAAGATTTATCCCTTGAACATCTAATTTGACATGACAAAGACTTCACGGATGCAAAAATGAAACTTTAAACTAGCTAACAATATACTGGGTGGGGTTGGAAATGAGAACAGTTTCATATAGCATAGTCCTCTGGTGGTGCCTAGAATCCCACAATGTAATCATAACCAAAAAAAAAGGGGGGGGGGAATAGCCTTTAATCCAGGAAACTTTATTTCTATTCACTAAGCAATATAAATCCATCCAAATCACTTTGACACTCTTCCAACTGTTTCTGCCATGAACAAATAGTAATCCTAATATCCTCAAGGTGCTGTTGCTTTTAACCAAGAGCTACAATTTGTTAACCTAATTCACAAAGTTTCAGACTCCTTAAACAGCCAGTGAGAAACGAGACAACATGAAAAGTTTTCTCCCAGTTTAAGAAGTACTTCTTAATTATCTGTCCTTAAAATGATACGAAATTGTTTGTATTATTCTAATATAAAAGACTTCTTAATGCTCATGGCCTTAACTCCACACGGTCGGTGGATTAGCTAAATTCTTAAACCAGTTCAAAATTAAAATGCTGCTTCCAAATCATTTCAACTACTGCATATTTCAAGTGTTTGTCCAAATATCATTAAACTAAATCAAATGGTCAAATCATGAATCAGAACAAAGCTAGCCTGTTGCCATTACCGAGATACTGAAAGCTGATTATTTAAGCATTGCTTTTCTATGCTTATCTATTTGCTAATTCTGAGCCTTTAGGAAATCCTATTTGAAAAAAATAAATACAGCTCTGCAAGTTCTTTTAAATAGCTCTCTGCCTGTAAGGACATGCTTGGAATGCAGAAGGAAATGGCTTACCTTTCTTAATTACAGTTTGATCTGGGATGTTAATACCCGGGTCTTCTACGTGCTGCAACAAAAGGATACACATGGATGTAAGTGTATAATCAAAACAAAAGGAAATGAATATTCTGTGCAGGATGGGGGAGGGGAAAGTGTAGGATCAAAATTCTCCCTCCCCTAAGATGACATTTATATATAAACATCTCATCCTGGCTTATTAGAATTGGAGGCTTTGCAACTCAAGAGGTTTCACTGCACACCCAGAGCCCACTTCTCCTCCCCAGCAAATAATCCACGTTGGAAGGGGATGGGGTAGGGAATAAAACTTTCCGTGGAAATTAAATCAAGTTTTGGAGTACCTAATCTTTCTCACAGTCAGTTCGACCTTTAGAAATGCTCCTAGCTTTAGTTTGGCGCCTCAGTGGTTTCAGACTTTACAGCTTCCCATGGACAGGTAGCAAAAGCTGGAGTGACACAATAGAAATGACAGGGGCCAGAGCAATGGAAGAGTGCGGGGAACCGTGTAGGTAACATAATAAAGAACAAGCACACCTTTGCTTATGGAGAATTAGAAATAATTTTCTTAAAAGGCCACTGCCTAAACCAAATATGACAGGAATATGAACATATCAAAAATAATAATGAAGAAAAACCTCTGAGGTTGCTTTTCTATTGTCCAAACAGCAGACTTGTCAGTGTGGGATTTTCTTTCTTTCTTTTTTTCTTTACAGATGGATGGGTATACATGTGTGTGCTAGAGTCAAAACGTGATTAGAAAGTAAAATGAAATCATGTTTTCTAATGCAGAAACTGACAGGCAATATAATGTCTGGCTGTGTTTACAAATTAGCACCAGGGCTGCTGAGATAGAAGATTTCGCAATCGTTACCAAACACAGGCATTACCATTTAAAAAACTATTACTTCCTTCTCTAGTCTTTGTCCAACAATAATACTGATTCGAACATTTTCCATTCTGTCTTGGATTTATGCTCCTGTTAATTGTGCCTGATCGCAATGATTCCGGGTGGATGGTACTAAGTTGCTTTATTACAGGTTTTATTATACTCAATGCTCTCATTTGTAACTTGCCTAAAGTGCTTCTGGATTTAAGTATAATTAAATTGAGAAATGTTCAGAAATGACTACTACTGCAGTTCTTGTATTTTAACTATATGGGGAAATATGATCCCTTTATGCATGCACCCTAAACCCATAAAGTAAATGTAGTGTGGCATGATACTTTTATTTGCGTTATTTCTAGACCTTGTCCATACAAGGAAGACTATTAAGTTTAAAGCCCCACTGAGATATTAATGATTAAATAATTTTCACCATCTATTTGATTTTCTTACATATTTAGCAGTCATTCTTATTAAAGGTTAACTGTTGCAGCAATGGTAAAATTGAAAACAACCCTTTTCCTGACCCAAATTCCTTTGAAAGAATTTTTTTTTCTTAAAAGGTGGGGGAGGGAGAGGAAAGAGCAGCAACTGGGTTTCCTTGCTTTTATTTGATCTTTTGGTTAATTCTTCTTACAGACCAGCTTACCCACAAAGAGACTGTACAGGTATTAAGAATGTCCCCAGTCACCTGAAATTTTTGCAAAGTAGAGTGATGCTAACTCACAGTTGATCCAAAAGCTTACATTATTTTGCAATTGAAATATTTCTAAAAAACAAGGGACAAAAAGACTTCAAAGACTCTTCAGGGAAAGGACCTAAAATTCTCAGGTCTTTTTAAAATTACTCGGTTAGTACTCATCTTACTTCTCACCAAAGTTACTGCTAAGTAACACTTTCCAAAAACATGCAAATATGAGCACATACATAATGCTTACTAAACCTTACTCTGGATCAAAGTGCCTACTTTCCTGTTTTCCATACAAGGCTACTAAACATAACAACAAATTTCAATGACTGAATCAAATGAAAATGCAATAAATTTTCTATAGAACTTAAGTAATGTCTTAAACCCACCAGTGGAGCAGGTAAGTTCACGTGACCCTTTTCCTTACAATCTAATGCAGTAATCATTAAACTGTCAACGGACATACTGCTGCTATATTTGATGCAGTAATTTGAAATAGCATTTTAGCAAAAATCACATCCAGATACATTTCCTCTCCAAAGAAAAGCAGCTTTAACAGAAGCCTTTACAGCTTTAATAAAATTATTGGCTTGCTCTAATTCCATTTCAGGAAGGTTGTGAGGAAACCATAAATATATAGAATTGCAACAGTGATGCTGGTTTAAATTTAATTTCAGAAAGTATTTTCAAATTATCAATAGCCTGGTTTGTGTTGTAAATAGCAAATGTGCTAATGCCATGCTTATTTGGAAATCATTTTAAACTGCATTTATTGATAACTGAATTAGAACTCAAATAACATATTACCCAATAGTCTCAAAACATTTAATTTAATATGGGATGTAGCAGGTTCTGATAAGCATTGGGAGCCTAGCTAATGATTTATGAGGTCACCACTTAGCACCCCTAGGAGGAAAAGAAAGCTGCATTTTAATGTCTGCCTGAGGTCGTTCCTGATTTTTGTTCAGTCAGGACAGGGCCTACATAACTTTTGGGTTTCGCTGGTGCTTATAAAATCTGGTTTAAATGTTCTTCTCAGTTTGTCTTTCACATTGTTTTTTTTTTTTTTTTTTAACATTGCCAGGAAATCTGATGAGCTCTTTTGATTACATTTAACATCTAGCCAGGACGGGGAGACACCCCCAAGGCAGTCTGAGCGTGGAATGAGGTCCTCTGGCCATCGAACAGTTTACTGGCATCGTGAAGAGGGGCAGAGTCTGTCCGTGGTGACATTCGCCTGATTTATTCTGTGTTGTGGAAATGGTAATGGTGGCATTGTTTGAGAGGGCTCTAAGAACCATTGTTCTGGGGCAGGACTCTCCATCGCTTTTTAACTTTTCAATTTGGTTGTTTCTTTGGGTGCTCAGCGCACCCCACCACTACGACTGTCACCAAATAAGCATTTCGGGAAAGACCTTCCTGGAGGAAAGCCCGGCCGGGCCGCAGGTCCCGGGGCGTCCCCGGGCGAGAGCCGCCCGACCCGACCTAGCCTGCGTGCTTGCGGCCTCTTACCGGGACGTCCTCGATGGCGTGAGGTAAGGAGTGGATCGGGAGGTCTCCGAGTCCGGAGCCGAGCCCGTGCGGGCCGTGCAGGAGGTCCTCGTGCCGCCGGTAATCCCTGCGAGGATCCAGGCCCGACAGCTGGTGTGGCAGCCCCCGGTGCGTGTGCAGGAGCCCAGAGTCCTGGCTCTGCCTCTGGCCGGGCCAGCCCGGGTGCTGCGGCTGCGGCTGGGCGTGCAGGGGGTTCAGGCTGTAGGGGTCGTTGACGTGGGAGTAAGGATCTTGCGACTGAGGGTAGATAGGCTGGTAGGGCGGGGGGAAGTAGGGGGGCTGGAAGTCGGCATTGGGGGTGTGGGACAGCGGCGGGGCGCTGGTGTAGGGAGATTGACCTACAGTGCCCAGCTGGGGCAACCGTGCCGTCCCGTTGCTGGTGCCGTCGTGACGGTCCTAGAGCAGCGGAAAGGACAAGAAATCAGACGCGGTTCACTGCCTTCCCCACTAAACCCACTCGCAAACCTGGTTGGGAAACGGCTCTTTCCCCACTGCAGGCCGCCGGGTGAAAAAAAAAAAAAATCCGTTCTACATTAATCATTTCGGAAACCACCCCAGAAATCAAAGAGGCCATTCCAAAAGCGCAAAAGGAATTACACTGTGTGAATACACAGGCGCGCTAGTCTCCTTCCACGTTTCCTTGAAAAGGGGAAGAGGACAGAAAGGAGCTTCCTGGAAGACTGCTCCTTCTATTGCGCGAAACCTCCCTTAAGCAAAATTAAAATCCCTGCTAAATATTAAACAGCAGAAGCGGCCTTCTCCTTTCCCCGATTTCAACCTGTCTGCAGCCACTTCGTTGTTTACTCTCTTCCATTTAGAGGAGGAAAAAAAAAAAGCCCAGAAACCTTCAAAGACCATTACCATTTCATGAGTATTTAAATAGAAACATACTTCGCACAGGGGTTGTAAGGAGAGCACATGTTTAAATTACCAGCTTAAGGAAGGATTTAACTGCAGGATCGGGGGTCTGTCTTTTCCACTTCCTCAGTTAGGAGCCTTTTTCTCGACAGAGTCGATTTACAAGGTATGAATGGGACATCAAGTTAAGGGTGAAAATAGAAAGGCTCAGCCTTATTGGGTTTAACGGGGAGAGGTGCACCCCGGGGCGGAGGCCCCCGCCCCTTCCACCCGGGCCCCAAAGGGCAGGAGAAATGCCTGACTTTAGATTTTTGTATTGCAATTTGCTTGCAAAACAAGCAAATAGGATTCCCGGGTACGCAAATCCTGCACGGTTGAGCCGCAGACCCTGACTGCCGGTTGGGGGCTCGCTGAATAGGATTTTTATTTATTAGAGACAGATTTGGTATCAAATGTTGAGAACATCTCGGGAACAAGTGGAGACGCAAGGAAATGATGGTGAACGTGGCAAGAAGCGCGCCCCGGGCGGCGGCAGCTACCGGGTAGGTCCGAGGGCGCGAGAGTGGGTGGCGATGCACTGGATCCAGGGACGGAAAGGAGCAAAGGAGAGCGAGAAAGGTGGAAAGTGGAGGGATGCGAATGGAAAGAGGTGCTAGGGAGGAAACGGGAGCGAACCTCGAGGTCGCGGGCAGCTACGCTGGCCCGAGGATTCTAGAATCGAATTCCTAACGAAACAGGGATGGGGTGGGGGTGGGACTCACCATAGCTGAAAAACTGTGAACTAACATCTGCGAAGAGTCTGGGGTAACGAGTCAGGGTGGAAAAAAAAAAAAAAAAAAGCAAGCCTGGAGCACCCGGCTGCCCGCCGCCCGAGCGCGCCCCACACAAAGGCGCCGAGAGCCCCGCGCCACACAGGACTCGAGTCACCGCGCGGACACTCCCGCAGGCGCCGCAGCCCCGCGCGCATCCATCCCGACGTGGACCACACACTCCGCGGCGCCTTCAGCTGGTCGAGCCCACGGTCTCTATCCTGCCGCGGTCGGTTAGGATTCAAAGTTCTTTAAACAAAAACAAAAACAAAAAAAAAAAAAAAGAAGAAGAAGAAAAAGAAAACAAAAACCCCAAAAAAGAAAAAACAAAGTGTCTGATGAGAGTGTGTGTGCATGCGTGCGCGCGCGTGTTCCTTAATCCGTGTCTCCCCTCTTTTCTTAGCGGCGGCTTCACTTGAGCTTCTAATAACCGCGCTCGCCGGGCAGCGTTCCTGGAGCTTCCTAATAGCAGATATTCATGACTATTAATATTACACGAATACTTAATAAGGGAAGAATGCCTGGAAATCGAGCGTGAAGCGGAGAGGCAACTCGCGCCGGAGCCGACTCTCAATGCAGTCCATTGACGGGAGCCTCAGTGTAGCAAATCGGAGGTGGGGACTGGGAGCTCGGGAGACAAAAAGCGGGCGAGAGAGGGAGCGGGCGAGTGCGCGGGGGGCCGCAGCGCGGCGGCTGGCGAATCACAGGGAAGGGGCAACATTTTAAAAGGTTGTAGGGCGTGCAAAAGTGAAAGAGAAAGAGGGAGCGAGGGAGGCCGAGGAGAGAGCGTGCAGAGAGAGAATGTGTCTGCGTGCGTGTGTGAGAAAGAAAGTGTGGGCGAGGAGAGGAGCTCGGAGTGGGGAGTGCGGAGGAAGGGAAGGAGGGACAGCCGGGGAGGAGGAGGGGAGGGAAGGAGGGGGTGGGGAGGGGGCCGAGCTGGAGCGCGCGGAGCGGAGGGGGAGGCCGCGGGGGAGGGGGAGGGGAGAGGAAGCCGGCGAGGACAATCAGACCTAAAAGGCTGGGGCAGACCTCAGGATGTGGCGGGGGTCGCGCGTAGCGGGCAGGAGCCGCGGGGGACCGCGTGCGGGCGTTGCTCTGGCTCTGCGCTCCGGAGGCGCCTCTTGGTGCTTTCCGGCTGCGGGCTTGCCTACCGCGTAGGCCGGCATGGGAATCGGGGCTCGCCTGCCCGCTGCCGCCGGACGCCTCCATGGCCGAGAGCCCAGTCTGGGACCAGCCCTCGCTCGGCTCGGCGTCCTGGAGAGCTTCCCTCGGACACACGCGCGCTCCTCCCTCGGCTCTCCCTCCCGGGGCTCCGCGAGGGGGAGCCGGGACGCGGCCCGGGGCGCGCACAGACACGAGGCGGCCCAGCCCGGGCGCCGCTGGCACCGGCTCCAGGCGTAAACTCGTCCGACTGGCTGGGTCACTACCGCCCGGCGGCCCCCACGACAAGGCTGACTTTCCCAGCGCGCCGCCGCTGCCAGTCCGCCCGCCAGGTTGTCACAGCTGGCGGCACTTCGCCTCCTGCGTGTCCCGGCAGAGCCTCCGCACAGTCCCGCGGCCCCGAAACCCCCGCTGCCGCTGCCGCTGCCGCAGACAAAGTTGTCCGAACAGCCTGGACTTTATCTAGCTTCCTGCTCTCGCGTTTCTTGTCTTTCCTGCCTCATTCACACGCACATTCACACGCGCCCTGGCGCGGTCCCTCCGGGGTGGCAGTGCCTCTCCTACCCGACCCCTCCCGGCCGCTGGTACGCTCAGAGCCGCTCTGAGGTTCAGAACCCAGCTGCCAACCGCACCCGAACCTAGAACCGAGTCTCGGCCTCCGCGAAAGTGAAATGTTCCAGCCTCAGGCCAGAGCCCAGATCTGCACAGAGTAGATTGTCCTAGGCAGAGACCCAGGGTTAACCCAGTTTGCTCACAAAGAGCCCCCTCGTCCCGGAAACAAAGCGACCTCTCCGGTTGCTGTCCCCACGCCCCTCTCCAGCGCGCCCGAAGCCCCCGGAACAGCGCTGGTGCCCGTGAGGTGTCACCCCGGGCCCGGACCCCGAAGGGGGCACAGCAAACCGGGGAGCCTGAAAACAGAACGACGCATGGTAGCGTTGAGAAGGAAAAGGGAGGAGGGAGAGGGTGACACGTCGTTCGTAGAAACCCAGTTTCTGATTCAAGTAAAGGCAACATTTCTGCCACTGCGCAGGCACGCAGGCACGCAGGCGTCTTTGCCTAATAGTCTCAGCTGCTCCAAAAGCCAGCGGGGGAAAGAAGAAAAAGTCGAGGCTGCTATGTATTTATTCGGGTAATCTATGGCCTCCTGCCTCTCCTCTCTCCCCTCGACTCATCTGCTCATTTCAATGGGGAGGGGGGCGGCGTAAAAGAGGTTGCTGCGGGTTCCCAGCGCCTCCCTCGGGCCAATCGTTCTCTCTCTGGCCTCCTAGCTGTCCCAAGAAGTCGAGCTCTGGGGGCCCTGAGTTTTAAACCGGGCATCAAAGGGGCGCGCTCAGCTGGCCCAGGGGTTCGATGCCCGTCCGATGCCGGGATTCCCACGGTCCAGCTGTGGAGCGCCGGCCCGTGCAAGGGCGGGTGCCCGGGATCCAGAGCCCGCGGGCGCAGCGCGTCCTCGATGCCACCACCGCGGGGTGTGTCTCGCTCAGCTCAGCGAGAGAAGCTGCCCAGAACTTCTGGGGCTGAGCCGGGCAGTCAGGATGAGTGCTCCCAAGCGAGCCTCTTAACAGGGAGGTGAAACCGAACTCGGAACGAAGGCCCTCTCCAAATAAGTACCAGGAGAGAGGGAGGGACGAACAAGGACCGGGAGAGAGAGAATTAAGTATAAAAGAAGGAATATTATATCAGAAAGGAAGTTGCGATTTGGGATCCGGACACACAGAATTGAGCAGGCGCGTGCACGATTGTCCGCGATTATTTTAAAACAAAACAAAACAAAAAACCCTCTGGTCTCTTCGCCCCACTCTCAGACACCGCCAAAAGTGGTCAGAAAAAGGAATAAAGTGGACGCGGGGAAATCAGGGAAGGGAGCGTCCAGATCCTCCCTATCCAGCTTCTCTCCCGCGTTCCAGGGAATAAGGGGGCGGGCGCCGCGCTGGCGAAAGTTTGTCCCACCCGCATTTCGCAGCTGGCTGCGTGGAGAGCAGGCGAGGGAGGGTCGAGCTCCGAGGCTGCGGACTCAAGGTTGACGGAGCCGGCACCGCGCTTACCTCGCAGTCCTCGTACTTGATATTATCCGTCAGTTTCCAAAGCATTTTCATGGATCGTTGTGAACGGATTTGCCCCTCTCCACCTCACACCCAAGTGGAGCCACTCTCTGGGTGAGCGCAAAGTGCCGGCTGCGGGCGGTGAGCACGGGAGGAGGAGGAGGGCGAGGAGGAGGAGGAGGGTAAGGAGGAGGAGGAGGAGGAGGAGGAGGAGGGCGAGGAGGAGAAGGGCTAGGAGGAGGAGAGAAGGGAAAGAGCTCCCGTGCACGCTCGGAGATCTCCCTCTAATGGTAGAAACTTTTCCCTTTTCCAGCTCTTTACCAACAGCCTAATCGCCTCATTAGCATATCAACAATAGTCCAATTGCTCGCCAGTAGCCCAATCTGCCGCCGGCCTCTCCGACCCAGGTATAAAGGCCTCCGCAAGCCGCGAATCTACTGGTAGAGCGCGCGCCAGCGCGCTGCACCGAAGCTTCCCAGCGCCCCACCTCGACCTGCGGCCCCACCGTCGCCCACCCCAGCCCAACTTCGCCCCTCTTGGCCGGCCTCCTCCGCGCGTGAGATGCTTTCTGCAAAGCTCGGAGCTACGCAGGGTCCCAGAGCAGGGCAGCCTGGGGGCCTCTCACCCCCACCCCCGCTGCTGCCACTATCCGAGCTGCTCTTTGGGCCCGTACAATTTTATTAGAAATCATTATCCCTTTCGCAATTAAACATAACCACCAAACCAAGACCAGCATTGTCACTCCAGGACTTTTTCCCAGCAAGAGGTTGCCTCTGCCAGCGTTCTCTAGCCCCTGGGGCCGCAGCGCCCCGAGTTTTATTGGCTGCGCATTTTCCCCCAGGTTGGAGATTTTCGGCTGGGGTTTGCGATCTCTTAATTGAGGCGTGTAAAATAAAGAGTATATGCTGAAGAGGTTACTCGACAGCGCCAGGGGTTAAATGATTTTCCTCCAGTATCTAGGAAACTGGAGCCAACAGACAATTCAACTTAAAGTTTGGGCTAAGGTTTGCTAGATGCAACGTGGACGAGAATATGGAACTCTCGTGGAGACGCACAGCGGCTTCTGGAGCTGAGGCTACGCACAGACCGGTGTACGCCAGCGAACCCAGACACTGTCACATACACATCCAAATAAATCACTGGGAACCAAGTCTTCTCCGTGCTAATCTGCACCCGTTTTCCCAAAATTCCCCTTTTTAATTAAAGAAGGAAGAGTTCCTTTATGATTTAGTGCTACTAACGCCAGCACGCTGGCGGCGGCAGTGCCCGGCTGAGGAGAAATCTGGAGGCCCCAAGCTGCCCCCTAGTCTGGTCCAAGTTGGCCAGGGTGAGTGCAGGCTCTCCGGCTTCACCAGGATTCCCCACCACCACCTTTTTTGTTTCAGTGAAACTTTTTTTTTTTTTTTCAGTGAATTTTATTAAGAGGAAAGGAAAAAAAAGAAATACCTAATGTGACCCTTCCAAATACAGAGTTACCTCTGAGCTTCTCTAATACTACTACAAAATGGTCTATCTGTCTCTCTCTCTGTTGAATGCAGCAAACTCCATAGCCCTAGGTCTAGCCTCAGAGGCTTCCGGATCATCTGGGCCTGTTTTTCAGACACCTCCAGGCCTCTCAAGTTCTCATGGTGCATTTTATGGCGGCTGAAGTAGCTTGAATTTCAAGCATTTCTTAACAGGTGGAAGGAAGGGAAGGAAAAAGAAGGAACCCTCACTTCCAGCCTTACCTCCCCACTCCCACCCCAATCTACAGATGGGGGAAGAATTCTCCATCCCAAAGGACTCAGTGACTCCACGGGCTCCCAAAAAGTTAGGGAGAAGGCTGAAGCTGGCAAGGGAACTCAGCGCCAGAGGGATGACCTCCCCAGGCGGACGCTGGGCACTCCCTGGAGCTGGCTTTCCACATCAGAACGTGAGCACAGTCACTTGGCTGAATGGGCTGGAGACTTGGCAAACCATTCTCAGAAAATGATGAACTTTCAGGACTGATCCTGTGGGCTGCCCTGAGGCCTGCAGCCTAGCACAGTGGCTGGAAGTCAGGAGCTGGGCCTCCAGGAGCTGGGGTTCTGACACTTTTCCAGGGGCAGCCACCACCCAGGATACGGTGGCCTATAGGCCCAATCCTAGGCCCATGAACCTTAGTCTGTGCACTACTCTGTGTTCGAGAAAAGCCCTAGGTTTCGCTTTCTTTTTCGTCTGTTTGTCTGGTGGGGATGGTGCTTTAGGCTCTTTCCACCTTCTCCAAGGCCACCTCTACACTCCCTGCCTCGTCCCACTGCCCACACTGCCAGGGTTGCTACACTGGTTATTGTATTCCTGCTGAGGGTGCCACTGAAGTCAGACTGAGGCCTGCCTGCTCTACATTGCCACTGAAGTATGGGTGCCAACAAAGGTCGCAAAAAGCAGCCAAGCAGTCCCTGAAGCCAGCAGAGCTCCATGGAATCAGGCTTTATCACCACAGAGCACTCCCTTGAATGTGAAGGGGACCCTACGTCCCACAAGTGCTGGGCCTGCAGTTAGGGCTCAGGCAGTCAGGCCAGTCCTGAGGTATGGAGAGGAGGAGGGAGGAAGAGCTAGTATCTGTATGACACAGAGACATGGAGAGAAACAAAGAGACCGTGGGCCACAGTGACCTGTATTCTGTGACTGTCACTGACTACTGAAAACCCTGAGCCCACAGGCCAAACCTGGTAGATCCAGTCCATATTTGGGCCCCAGAATCCAGACCTCCTGTCATTTACTTACCGAGCTACAGAGTACTCAGGAGCCAGGCAGGCCTCCCCCCACGGTCCCCTTTTCCTAAACAATCTAAGCGCTTCCAAACCATAGTCCAGCTCCCAATCCAAACCAGACCTGGGCTGGAGGTGAAAAGGTGACTGAATTTCACAGCAAGGTTTGCATGAATTAAAGGTGATACCCCCAAACACTACTGATAAAGGATCACCCTAATCTTCAGCCCCCAGAGAAGAGAGTTAGAAAGAGCCTCCCACCCACAAAGGTGGGGAGGAAATGGGTATGGATTCCTAGGATTTGTTCTGGTGTGGGATTTGTATCCTTAAATGACAAAGCATGTCTCACTTTGGGAATGAAGTTTCATTTTGTGAGGTTTAACTGGAGGTGGGAGTATGTAAAATTGATCATTTTTAGTAAAAGTAATAAAAAAAGACAACAAAACGAAATATTTTCTGATCTCCAGCTTTAGAGAATGTAAAGATCAAACTTCTCTGAACTTCACTTTTAATGGCCTAAAATTGAAACAAACAAAAATCTTGCTGTAAGAGGAGAACAGGTCAGGTTTTTTCTCTTTGAGAATATCGCGTTTGGTTCAAATTGTCCCGCAAGCTTGCGACACACAGAATCTGGCTCTCACCAGGCCTCTGTCGGCTGGGGTGAAAACAAGGGCCCTCGGTTCCAGTTATGAAATCCTCTGCTTCCTCACCAACCTGAGCAGAACCGCCCTTATTTCCCGCAGGGAAAACGTCTGGAAATTAAAAGGAGCGCGATGGCTGGGGGATTGTTCCCCGGCTGGGGTCGGGGTCTGTGGTTCAGGATATTGTGGTGGGGCCTTGTGGTGCCCCAGACCTCGCTGGGTTAAGTTGGGTAAAAGCTGATTCCGCAAACTTGAGACCCCGTTTCATCACCCATAGCTCAAGCGGCGAAAATCCACTCCAGGAAGCACACGGCGGGCCGAAAGACCAAACTTGGGGCAAACTTTTAAGTGCCTCTCAAAGAAATCTGAGCCCCGCCACGACTCCGATGTCTGAGCCCCCAACCAGTCTGCCCATAGCGTAGGTCCCCCAAGCCCGGGGAGACAGGTGCACCCAAAGCCCACCCGGAGGCGCAGCCCGGTGTCGGGGCGAGGCCAGAGGCGCCGCGAGCTGGCAGCGTCCCCCGCAGTGTGCTGCACCCCAACCCAATGATCTCCCCAACTCCGGATGAGTCATCCACCCAAGTTTCTCTTCGGGGTGGGGGTGGGGAGGGAGGCCGGGGGAAATGGCTGGAGCGCAAACCGCAAGTGACCCTCGGGGCCACCTGTGGAGCGCGCCGGACTTTTCCCGGCCCGGGGCCCCGCGGGCGGGCGGCGCGCTCTCGCCCGGAGCGCTGCGGCCGCCGCCTGCCTCGTTTTTCCGGTCCTCTCTCGTGGAGCGCCCAGGGCTCTGGCAGGGGAGCCGCACCTACAGCTCCGGGCCCTGGGCCACGGCGCGTCCTGTCTGCCTCCCCTCGCGGTCCCCTCTCGCGTCCACGCCCGCCCCCTCCCCGGCCTGCGCACCCCCGTACCTGCCAGTCCCCCATTTTGGCAAGTATGGACATCGCGGCTTGGCGCTGCTGGCGACAGGTCCCCGCCGGGCATGGGCTGGAGGGTTCGGCCGGCGCGCTCCCTGGAATCGTCTTGGCAAACCCTCTTTTTTTACCTGCTCACCAACATCTCACCTGGTCCTAAAGAGCTAGGTTGCTACCTGCCGACGCATGCGCGCTGGCCCAGGAATTCGCTCCGCCAGCCCCAGTCCCAGCACCTCGCCGGGCTGACCTGGAAAGTGATGGATTTATAGCCGCAGCAATCTCGCCATCAGCTCCAGCTTTTCCCAACAGCCCCAACCCGCTTTCCCGGTCAGTGCCTGGACGGCCGGGGAGAAGCCGACGGGCTGCTGGGCTTGCTGGGTGCGACGCGCAGGGGAGTGCCGTTTCGCACCGGGACTGGGGCGTCCACGCTCGCGGATCCCCAGACTCCCCTGCCCTCGGAACTTTAGGGTCTGGGGTCTGGGCCTCTGTGAATGGTGGGGGATGGGCAGGCCCGGAAGAGGGGCCGAGCTGAGTGCACCTGGCCGCACGAGGTAGGAGCAGGGCACTGGGAGTCTTAACGGGTCGGACCTGAGGCTGCCACCCCCGGGCCACTTCTGTGCCGGATTCCAGATCCAGTGTTACTCAATAAGTGAAAACGTTCTTGATTCTGTTTCATTTCTGATGGCTAATCTATCTCTTGCCCCGCAGGCAGAGGGAGAGAAACCCTTCACGAAACACACACGCGTGCGCACTCATACACACACACACGCTCGCACGCGCGACTGCATGGGGTTCACCTTTCTACCCATTTCACAGTCCAGCTCCTCCCCCACATCTCCTGGGCTCCCTGAACCCTATCTTTTCCATTAAAAACTTTTTAAAGGGAAGAATGAGGGCGCAGTGGCTCTGCTCTGGACAGCTGAGGTTTGGGGTTCGGGTTTGTTTTCCCACGACAGATAAGATCGCTCCGATGATTTCACCGCTGCTTCTAATTAGGGGGAGCTTCCAAAGAAGCCATCATATTTGGGGCTCAGAGGTGCCCAGCCCTATCGCAGTCACACTTGGCCTGAGGGAGGGAGCAGGCCCAGTTGGATCGTCACGCCGAACTCCCCCAGGGCTAGCTCAACAGACAGGCCCTCAAAAGAGAGTTGTCTAGAGCTTGGGCCGGGGCAGCTTCGACTCTTCTCCGACTCCCACCTTCAGGACCTGGAGTTGAACAAAGAACCAGTTTCAAATTGTCTCTGCTGACGAGTCAGGCAAATGTGTGTCAGAGGTCAGGTCTGCTAGAGTGAAACCAAGTACTGAAATCCAGAATTCCCTCTTTCCACTCCAGTGCTTGGGCTTCACCCTGCGAACCTGCCCAGCCGCTGTGCTTCCCTCCGGGCCGGTGGAGGCTGACAGTGGGGTTATCCCTCCCCGAGCCCCCAGGTTGCTCCACCGTGTGAAGCATCTCTAACCTGCAGTGCTTTGAGTTCAGTGGCGGTGCTGCGGTAGATCGGAAACTTTTCTTCCTCCTTCCGGTACTTGGGATTGAACCCAAAGCACCCTACCCCTTGCCCAGGCCCCTTTAGGTTTTATTTTGCGACAGAGTCTTGCTAAATCGCCCAAGCTGAACTCGAACTGGTGATCCTTCTCTCCCAGCTCCTCAGCTGCTGGGACTGCAAGTGCGCACCACCATGGTGGACTGGAAATGTTCTTGGACCTTAAAACCTTGCTCAACAAGTTTGAGGTTTGTTTCTAGGCGTGTTTTGTTCCTTTGTTTTGGCGAGTATCTAAGATAATGAAATGGCATTTTAACTCCTGAGCGTCTGCAATGCACCTTCCTCGTCGTTTTGCAGACTATGGAAGTCAGGGCGGTGCTATCTCATTTGTCTTCATCCTGGGCGCACGTGGAGGCAGCATCACCCGCCGTCTGGGCTTCCAGCTGGGGGCGCTGTGTTCTGTGATCTGCCAGGTGCGCGGTGGCATGGATGTGGACGGAGTCTCCCGAGGGCCAGGGGGACAATGCCCAACACAACCAAGTGGGTGCCTCGAGGGCCAATGTGGGGGATGCCACCTCCAGCCTGGGTTTGTTTGTTTGTCTAGTCTCGGAAGGGGGGCCACAGGTGGGACCTTTATGCAAAAGCTGCAGGTGGGCCCGCTTGGAGGCCAAGTGGCCTTGCAGGGTAGGGTGGGAAAGGGTCTCAGAGTTGGGAGAGAACAGCTCAGGCCTTGTGGGAGAAAAACCATGGGTACTGCTCGGAATGCTGGGAGGGTACACAGAGGTACAGGGAGGAATGAGGCAGCAGCCTGAGCTGGGTTTGATCTGGTTTAGTCTATAGCTTACATAGACCTGCTGTGTGACTGGGAGGGTCACTGACTGAACTTGTCTGAACTTTAGTTTCCTCCTTTGTAAAGTGGGCAGTGGGTGAAAAAGTGAATAGGAGAACCCCGGCAAACTGCTTAGCATAAGGCCTGGCTCAAGACGCTGTGGAGCCTTCCGCCTTGCTTGGGTTCCCAGCGCCCAAGACTGGGCCCATCCAAGATGCTGCCATTGCGTTGTGCAGACAAGTGCATCTCCCAGAATCCTCTGCAAAGCCTGGGCTTCCAGGTGGCCCTTCGCTCTCCAGACACCTGTGTTGCTACTCCTTGAAGCCTTTCTGCATCCGATCTTTTCTCTGACCTCCTCCCGTTCCACACCAGCATACTCAGCCATCTGGCGAGATTGGAGGAATGGGCAGGGAGTTGGCTGCCCAGAACTTTGCTGCCAGCCCTCTTAGGGAGCCTGTGGCACCAGCAGCCAGGCAGGCCCGAGGCCACTCATCCCTTTTGCGACTCTGCTGGCGCCCTAGCAGCCTTGGGCCACCTTCTGAGAAGAGACCTGTGGCTTTTAGGACAGGGTAGAAGAGGGAGAGCAGAGTGACCCTGTACCACTTTGGTAGCCCCCCCACCAAGCAAGTTCTGCCACAGACAGGGCCCAGCAGCAAACTTTCCTATGCCCCTCAGAGTGTCTGGGAGGGGCAGAGTGACCTGGAGGCAGGTCCTAGCATCCCAAGCAGCAGCCTCTGGCTCTTCAAAGCTTAGTGCCACACACCTTCACCTCTCCAGGAACCCTGGCCTCGCACCATGGGAGCAAGAATTGGGCCCCAGAATAGCAGCAGGAAGCTGGAAGTTTCCTTGAGAACCTTACTTTCACTCCACCCTGGCACCTGTAAAACTGTGCTGTACGTGCCTGGGGAGATAGCTCAGTAGAATAAGTGTTTGCCTGGCAAGCATAAGGACCTGAGTTCAATCCTTGGTCCTGCCAAAAAAAAAAAAAAAAGAAAAAGCCTCTACTTCACACCTCCACTCAGAGCTGTGAAGACACAGGTCACTCTGCCCCTCCCAGACACTCTGAGAGGCACAGGAAAGTTTGCCATCAAGCCCTGTCTGTGGCAAAACCTGTTTGGTGGTGGGAGCTACCAAAATGATACAGGGTCATTCTGCTCTCCCTCTTCTACCCTGCCCTGAAAGCCACAGGTCTCTTCTCAGAAGGTGGCCCAAGGCTGCTAGGGCACCAGAAGGGTCGCAAAAGGGATGAGTGGCCTCGGGCCTGCCTGGCTGCTGGTGCCGTGCCATAGGCTCCCCACGAGGGCTGGTGCTTCTGGGCAGCCAACTCCCTGCCCACTCCACCGCTCTCACCAGTGGACTGAGATCACAGAGTAAGTGATGGGTTAACTGGGAAAGTCACTCAGGTGGTGGTCAGAGCTGGCTTTCTCCTTGGGGAATTCAGAGTCCCTAGAAGGTGGGGTGACATCCACAGGATGTTTCTTCCCTTGTGTCACCTGTGGCAGTCTCTGAAGGGTCAGAGTGACCTCAACTCAACTTTGGTCTAGCTTGGACCTTCTGAGTATTAAACTGGCCTCAGGCCAGAGCAAGGAGAGCAGAGAGCCTACATCTCAAAGCAAAGGGCAATGGAGAGTGAGTGTCCTTTTGCCTCTCCTCGAGGAGGCCTTCACTGGTAGCAAGTGCTCCAGGGCCCCAAGCTTCTCAACTCCCCAATAGGATTAAGGTGAAAGGAATGGGATTACCAAGAACTGCAAAGCAAGAGCCCGATGCTTTTAGCAGAGGTGCCTGGCAAGGTCAGCAACCTGATGTGCATCTGAGGTTCCACCCTGGTGCTCCCAGGTGTACCATTCCAACCAGCAGCCAGTGGAACGAGATGGCCCAAAGGGTACGTGCAGCAAGGGGCAAGGCCCAGAGGCCAAGCTTGCCCCGGAGGAGGCCAGAGTGATGATGAGCACCCATGGCCTCCTCCGGTCATCTCAGCCTCCCTCCGGTCATCTCAGCCTCCCTCCGGTCATCTCAGCCCTGGGTGACAGGTACAGTGGCTTGTCTCAGCCACACGCTGTGCCTGGGCTGCTGAGCACTGGTGCGGAACCACTATCAGAACGAGTTTGCGCTTCTGTTTACAAAGCAATCCTGCCATCAAAAGAGAAACAAAATCACCACTTATCACACCCTGTCATAAAGTAATCTGCCCGGAGGGAAGCCCTAGGAGAGAGGTGTGCGGGTATGTGGGGACGAGGGACACGCGGGAGAGAAGACATAGGAAAGGGAGACCCTCCCAACTGTCCTGCAGAGTCAGGCACCTGGCCTTGGCTTGTCCCAACAGGCCTAGAGAGAGACACCCAATAGGCCAGGCTCTGGATTGAGAGTGTGACAACACAGCCCACGAACGGAGTGAAATTGAACAGAGCAAAATCACCCTCTTGGTCTTGGAAATACGCCCACCTTCAGCCGCCTCGCTGAAGTTTACCTTCCTAGTCTTCAAAGATGATCCAAAGGGCCCATCAGCATAGATGAAGTGGATGGGCAAAAAGTGAAACACACACACACACACACACACACACACACACACACACACCCCTACCCTTGAATCCTTGGAGACTATAAGATGCCTTTGGAAGTCTTGAGGTATAGGAGCACACAAGGAATTCCTGGCTCCTAAAGGAGCATTTGCTTCCTCCAAACCCCTCATCCTTGTCCTTGGGTCCTTTTGTCAGGAGGACAAGAGGCTTGGGGTGCAGGCTTGCGTATATCCAGGCAGCACCCACAAGAAGCAGGGAAATGGTTTGGAAATGTGTGAAAGGCAGGTGTCTGTCCTAGGAAAGTATCAGTGAGTCAGCTCCCATCTTGTGGCCTTAGGCTGTCCCCCTGTGAATCCTGCCTGCTCTAATGTGAGGAGAGAAGGCGCCAGGTAACAAACCCGCACCTTGTGAAGGGCCTCCCAGCTCCTCTCAGTGGTGTTGCTTGGCCCTTCAGAGGGGCCAAGAGAAGGAGCCCTTGCCTCCAGGGCTCTGCTGTGAAGCCCCTGCTCTTCGGGGCTTGGTGTCATTAACTCACCACCTCACCCTCATGCTCCAGTGAGGAGTCTGCACTTGATGGAGAGATTCCCAGCTCTTGATGATTCCCAGCTCCCCATCCACCCTTGGCCATGCCAGACACCAGCACACCTTCTCTTGTAGCATTTGGCGAGGCAGGCCCCGAGTGTGAGTGAGCCCGTGTGGAGTTGGGACTCTCAGGCCCCTACCACTCTGCCCTATGACCCATCAGTACCCTTCAGCGATTCCCTTGCCTGTGTCAGGAGCCCAGGGGCAGGCAGAATTTTCAGTGTCCAGCTATCATCTGAGCTGACGGTGGTGGCACTTGCCTATACTTCCAGTTACCAGAGGGCTGAGGCAGAAGGACTGCAAGTTTGAAGTCAGCCTGGGCAACTCGCCCTGTCTCAAATTTTTAAATACTGGAAAAGGGCTGGGGATGCGCAGTGGTTGAGCACTTCCCTAGCATACAAAAGGCCTTGGATTCAATCTGTAGAGCTGTAAAAAATAAGTAATTACAATTTTCATTTATGAAACTTGATGTGGAATTTGTTTCACTGTTTGTTTATTTTTGTGCTGACAGGAGTTCAACCCAATGCTTTTGAACAACCTACATTCCCAGCCCACTTTTATTTTTTAATACCTTTGAAGTTTTGAAACAGTGATTTGCTAAATTGCCCGGCCTATCCTGAACTTGTGATCCTTCCTGCCTCAGGCCTCCCAGAGTGTTGGGATTACAGAAATAGTACGCAGTTCTCTGGCACCTCTTTATCCCTGGCCTGAAAATTGAGGGGTGATGCGGGGCAGCCAAGAGGTTAGCCTGCCTTCGCGGAGCTGTCCGGAAAAGAGATGGAGAGAAGCACTCGGAGAAATGCGTGCTTCTGTTGGAGGCAGTTTGGGGTTGACGTTAAAGCTCGCAGTTATTCTCGAAAACCTGGAGACCCCAGTCTTACATTTCCTCCTCGGTGGGGCACAGCGCAAACCTCTCCAACTGCGCTGCTTTCAAATTACTCAGCTTTAGAACAAGCCCGACATCGGTGTCAAGAGCTAAGAAGGCTTCGCAAGTTAGAGTTCTCAGACTCCTCAAGGTGGTCTCGAGGGATGTGCGGCGTGAAGCCTGAGAGATATACCTCAGATTCGGTCTATGCCTAAGAGACGAGGACAGCCTCTGCAAAGTCACAAAGTGCATTTGGGGCTAGATGTAACGTCCCCTTCGCAACCGGGCTCTTTTCTCCTCCCGAGTTCCCTTGCTTCCGCCTTTGCTCTCTCCCTTCCCGACTCCTAACGCACAAGGCTCCGCGTCTCTGGCTCGCTGGTTCAGCCCATGCACGCTTGGCACCTGCACGCTAAACCCGAAACTCCAAACGGAGTGGACACTATCGCCTCCGACCTCCTGCTATTTTAGCGGGAGAGGTATTTCCGTGCTCTGCTCCTTCCTATCTCGAGATAAGTCGGCTGATCAGGTGCCCGTTGGGTCACAGCGCACGTCGGACACTGTCCCCTCAAAGGCTCAAGTGCTCTGTCTTCGTACCGAAAGGGCCCCCGGGCTGCTGGCTCGGGCAGCTGAGATGTCTTTCCCTGAGCTGCTACCAGGCTCCGCGGTGATCGCAGTTTTATGCCCGTTGAGCACCTCGGAGCCAGCGCACCACGTCCCGGGGCACCACGCAACTCTTGGCCCTGGGCCAGTGAACCTTGGTCCACGTGATCCACGAAAGGATATGTGTCTAGAGTTCTGGCACGCTTCAGGAGGGGCATGATCACTCCGGGGGTGGGGGAGCGTCTTTTCTGGAAATGTCCACATCTGTGCAAACAGGTGGGCGTCGCTTCGGGCAGGGCAGAGGGCACCCGGGAGCAGATCGCCACTCAGGCACTCAGGGGGGCCACGCTGCCACAGCTCTACTCTGCGACCGCCTGCTGGAGGGGCTCAGAGGCCAGATTTCGGGGCTGCGGCTGGAGCAGGGGCAGCCTAGTGCACTGCAGGTCCTCCCTCGGGGATTGAGGGTCCCCGCTGGGCGCCCTGGCGCCAAATGCCTGTGGGGCGGGGGCGGGGTGGGGGCGGGAAGTGGATTTGGCTCATTCTCATTCAGAATTGAGAGGCGGGTGGAGACAAAACAGTCTCCCAAGTTGGTGCAAGTCTCCTGAAAGTCTGGGGAAGAAGCCACCCAACCGTGCCCTGCAGAGGCAGAGCTGTCTCCTGGGCTGGTCCGGGTTCCCTCTGTGCAGGCGCTGCAACCTGCCCCTGCCGGGGGGCCCCAGGCTGCTGGATGGGCGAGGACGAGGCTGTTTACTTTCAGTTTGTCTTCTTTGATTCAGGACGTTACGAGCTGTAATGCGTGGTCGAGGATTTTCCCCAGAGCCACGAGGGCTGATGTAGCTAGCAAGCAGAAACACTCACACTGCTTTTCTAGGGCACGCGCATCCCGACGAGGCGCTCAGCGGGCCGCAGAGTAGAGATTCACGGCTTTGTCCCCGACATCTGATTTTAAAAGATCAAACCTAGGTTGCCGCAAAAACCTGTCCGATTTCCACGTGTTCACCTCTGGCAATTTCTTAATAACGCAGCCTCTTGTCAGGTCCGCATCAGGGTGCTAAAAGGTCTCGCTGCAATAAAAGTGCGGCCCTAGGACGACCTTCGTGCCGGTCCCAGATGCAAGAGGTGTTACCTTGCTTCCAGGAGTCAAGAAAGTACTTTTTTGGTCATTCCATCCCCCTCTCTTGAAATAAAACAATAATTATCTTGGCTCTGGACCCTGGGGAGGCATTGTTCAAAGGCATTGTGTTTTCTGTATTTATTTCAACCTGGCAAGTTCCACTGAGAATTTAAGTTGACAATTTAACAAGGTCAGATCAAGTGTATGAGTTTTTTTTTTTTTTTTTTTTTTTTTTAAGAAAATTAACAAGGCACACACACACACACCCACACCCACACCCACACACACACACACACATCACTTCATCTGTTTCCAAGCTAAATGTGCCTTCTCCATCTTACAATGTAAATTGTTTAATCTTTGTAATTAGATAATTTCAGCCACGATGTTGTGAATGTAAGAATTATACAATTTTCCTTTGATGTGTGGTGCTCAGAAGACTGGAAAGAAAGTTTCTTCTCTGGGAGAGACTGAAAACCAACACCAAAACCTGAGAATTCGTGCCTGTATTTCCCTTTCTGACTTGATTTATTCCTTTGAGAATTACTATGTAAAATACCAAAGTTATAGGATACTGAGTTAATTGTTGTCTTCAGCCTAAATATTTTATTTCTAATTCTGAAAAACCGGTTTTGATTTGCCTCTGAAGGTTTTAAAGGCCGTGTTGTCTAAGATGCTTGGCTGAACAAGAACTCAGTAGCATTGGCTGCTTTTAATTTCTAACTACTTGGAAGTTCTTAAATTTTAAAACTACGGCTTGAATGAAACTCTCAAAGAATAAATACTTCTAAATTGTTTAAATACAAACTCTTTCATTTTTATAGCACTCAAATAACCATTATATAAAATTCAGTTTAAGTACAACATATAAAAAGTACATGTCTAGGTTACATGTACTCACTATACAAATATTTGTACAACCCCCTGGGACATTGATATAAATTTGATCTTTTTTCTTTGACTTTTATTAGTAGAAAAAGAAATTAGCACAGTGAAACTCCTTCAGATGAGAGGATTTCCTTGCTCTTGGAAGCTCTGGCCTTTCCATTGCCAACCTTAGGCAGGAAAAATCTGACCATGTTGGAGAGTAAGCAAACAATGAGATTTAGAGTGTTTTCCACAATTTTGTCATGAGGAAGAAATTGCCAGCATCACAGAATTTTACACTGTATGGTCAGTTGGTCATATGGTTTTGCAACCAGAAGCAAAGCGGCATATCATGGCAGATGTGTGTGTTGGAATGAAGATACAAAAGATGACATCCCAATATCCACTTCAAGATCACACACCCCCAGGACCTAACTTCCTCCCACTAGGCCCCACCTCCTAAGGGTTCCACTAATGCGCAATAAGACTGGGGTTCACACTCATATCCTTGCACTTGCCCAGCAGGCACTTGTGCCATGGAGCTATCTCCCCATCCCCAAGACTCTACTTTTAATACCAGCTTTAATATTTTAGTGCTTAGTTTTGTCTTTTAGTAAATTCCTAAAGTTCCTTGGGGTATGTTCTCCTTTTTAAATCAACAGATCATAGTATAAACACTATTTGACTCAGAGTTCATGGGGTATGATAAGAAACTTAATAAAAAGAAGAAAAGTTGGGGTCCGGCGGGATGGCTCAGTGGTCTAAAGTGCCTGCTTGGGAAAGCTTGGGCAGCTTCAGGGACCACAGTTTGATCCCTGGCACTACATGCTGCGCCAGCCCTGCCCTCAGGGTGGGCTGAGCCGGCCCTAAAAATGAGTGAAAAAACAAACAAGGGTTCTGAAACGAGAATAAAAATAATAAATAAAATTTAAAAATTCTTAAAAAAAAAAAAAAGAAGAAAAGTATGCAGTGAGTAAAAACAATAAGAAATAGAAGTATCTACCCCAAGAATTTCTTGTTTATCAGTCATTATTCCAACAGGGGAAACAGCTCAGGGGAAAAGCATTTGCCTGGCCTGTGTGAGGCCTTGGTTCAACCCCCACTACTGCAAAACAAATTTCTTGTGTGTCTGCGGCCAACTCAGCCTGCCCTGGGGATGGGGCTCGTGCAGCATGTGCTACCACGGATCGAACTGCAGTCCCTGCACTCGCCTAAGCTTGTCTAAGCTAGTACTTTAGACCACTGAGCTATCTTGCTGGCCCTGCAAAAGAAATTTTTAAAAAAATGACAATAAAATGAGTTATGGTAACTAAAGGAATTATTCACTAATAAGGTTGACTATGTTTGTTCTAAACTCTGTGACAGTAGATCTCATTAATTTCAATGAAGACAACTAAATAATCTCAATGCCATCAAATAAATAAGCCCCACG
>PVJA010006981.1:55366-70824 GCA_004027025.1 Myocastor coypus
AAAAAAAAAAAAAAAAAAAAAAAAAAAAAAAAAAAAAAAAAAAAAAAAAAAAAAAAAAAAAAAAAAAAAAAAAAAAAAAAAAAAAAAAAAAAAAAAAAAAAAAAAAAAAAAAAAAAAAAAAAAAAAAAAAAAAAAAAAAAAAAAAAAAAAAAAAAAAAAAGCCCCACGGGGGGGAAAAAAAAAACAAAAAAAATCAATTCCCTTTCCAAACATTTTCAAATAAAAAAATCAAACATTTTCAAATAAAATTCCAAACATTTGTCAAATACAACTCAGTTCCCTTTTCCAAACATGCTCAAGTGTATACTGAATACATAGCTGGTACAAGTGAGAAGCAGGGTTGCTTTTCTTAAACATTTGCTGCCCCCCTGTGTCTCCTCAGAAAACTGAATATTGCAGCTGCTCATCCTGTCAGTTAGCAGGCACCCAGAAGCATTGAGCTGCTGAGACACCAGTGATTCTATTAGAGAAGCAGATGGGACTCAGAAGATGGAGAAAGAGCAGGCACAGAGGTGCACACCTGTAAGCTCACCACTCTGAGAGGCTGAGGCAGGAGATTTACAGTCTCAGGCCCAGCCTGTGGCAAGATTCTGCCTCAAAAGTGTTTTAAAAGGGCTGGGGCTGTAGTCAGTGCAAAGCTCCTGGTTTAAGCATTCCTTGTGTTGGAAAAAACAAAAAACAAACAAACAAAGCAGAAACATGCAAACAACCACCAGAGATAGGGAAAGGACTGAGGGGGGGAGGGCCAGGCTTCTGAGTCGTCTGCAGTCGTTACACAGTTGGGTCTTGAGCTCTTTGTGACTGAAGTGTGATAGAAGGCTTCTGGGATAAAGACAGTGAACTGAGTTGTCTTTACGGGCTCCTCTGGTGGTAGTATTTGCTCATTCTCGGGGAGGACAACAAAAGAAGCAAAGATCCAATGACCTAGTTTTTGGTTAAGTTTTCAAATTGGAGGCATGACAAAAACTCATAAATGGGTTTCCTGCTTCGTCATGGAATCCATGACCTCGGTCCTCTCCCATCTTTGTTAGTATTGGGGATCAACCTCATGACCTTGCACTTGCTAGGCAGGCTCTTTCGCCACTGAGCTATCGCCTCAGCCCAAGCCCTCTCTCATCTTGACAAGCTTGCTTCTCAGTGTCTAAGGAGATCTGAGCCTAAGTAGACCACCAGAGATATCTTTGCTTTAACGTCCAATGACGATGGCAGACTACTGATGGTGACGTCAAGGTGAGAATCTTCTTGATGTGTGTCAGTCACTGCGGCCATCTCTCCTTCCCTCCATGATGACAGATCCTCGGTTTTGTTTAGCTACCAGGCAACCAGGTGAGCAAAGAGAGGCTAGAACCCTCTGTCTCCCAAAGGGAAGCCTCTTGTTTCATCTGAGAATTAGACATTCACTAGCTCTTACCCGCACCACCACTCAGGTTCTATTGGGGAGCTTGAAGAAGAAAATGAGTCCTAAGCACCACTTCTAGGGGCCCAGCGGGATGGCTCAGTGGTCTAAAGCGCCTGCCTAGGAAAGCTTGGGCGGCTGCAGGGACCACAGTTCCATCCCTGGTACCACATGCTGTGCCAGCCCTGCCCTCAGGGCAGGCTGAGCCGGCCATAAAAATAAATAAATAAATAAACAAAAGTTCTGAAACAAGAAAAAAAACATAATGATAATAAAAAATAAATAAATAAAAGAAAAAAGAAAATGCTCCAAGGCTGGGGAGATAGCTCAGGGGCATGAATGCCTGCCTTGCAAGCACAAGGTATGGGGTTCAATCCCCAGTACTGTAAAATATAAAAGAGAGAGAGAGAGAGAGAGAATGCCCCAAGTGATGCTAATGTACAGTCTGGGTTGTGAGTCTAAGCCAGTGATGATCATTTCATTCTTCTTTCTGATTGGCTTAGAAGGAATACAGGATGCAATTTTTTTTTAGTTTCAAAATACATTAGTAGTACATTGACAATAATTGACACATTGCATATTGTTGTCCTCGTAGTAGTTATACAGAGCACAGGGTGTAGACATGATAAATTTTCTAATCGATATTTGTAAGGAAAGAAAAAAATTCTTCTCTTTGAACTGAGAGGAAGTAGTTGTATACATAGCCCAATGTTCCATAATTGCATTGGGTTACAGGTGAAACTGGCAATGTTGGAGGCTGTTGATTTAAGCCTCTTACAGCTCACCATGCTAATCTAGCTCTGCCTTTTATGCCTCATAGTTAAGCTTTTCCATTGGGTGATCAAGGGCAAGTTAAAGCAAGACCTATGTAACAAAACATTCATCTTTTGTGTCTTCCAAGTCAAATTCCCTTAGGATTAACTCTGGAACCATGTGCAGTGCTTTGTAGAACTGTTGTCAGTGTCAGCCATCGGAACGAATCATGGCCATTGCTTGACCAGCTTGCTTTCTATGAAAGCCTGAGAGAATGTTCTTTCTCTAGGTGACTCTCCTTAGACACATTATGCTTCATTTATTCCTTTCCTCTGAGGTCCCATAATCTCCTTGACCAGAAAATTTGGGACACCAAATGTACAGGATGTTACAGCGCAGGTTCTCCTATGTACAGGATGCAATTTTTGGCCAATGAGACACGAGAGAAATGGGCCTATGGGCAAGACCTGACCATAGCCAGGCCCCTTAAAGGTGTGCTTTCCTTCTTTGTCACTGTCAGTGTTCATTGGCATTCTCATCATGAACGGAATAACTACTTGATGTATTGCCAAACACTTTAATGCTTATGTTTTATTCTTTGTGCACATGAGCTATTAACATAATAGATACATATCTAACACATAGGATCTCAAACCAGCCTCATACTTATGAGCCCGGGCAGCCGTGCCAGAGAGTTCACAGACCAGCATGCTGATAAAAAGCAATTGGTGATCATAAACTTAGTTGCTCGGAGAAACCTGATGCCTCTATTTGGAATTCATACACTCTGTCTGAGTGGGCACGTATGTTAGTAAAACACAGCTCCTGCTATCTGAATTCTATACGAACACTGAAACATGTATGCATACCTAAGCAAGCCATAGCTTTTATTCTGCCTTGTTTTTTTAGTACCAAGGATTGAACTCAGGACCTTGCACTGAGCCACTGAGCTATCTCCCAGGCTATAATTTTTATTCTGATCTCCATCTATTACATTACAGCATAAAATTTGAAAATTCAAAGCCCCAAAGGCAGGAAATGTGATATTTCTGGGTAACCTAGATATATTTCCATTTTCAGGTGGCCTAACATTTATCTGAATAGAAAACAGATTTACCTTGGAGAACATATTCACGTATCTGTGTACAGACAATGGGCCCAGTATTTGATTTTTTTTTTCCTTGAAATTTGTTGGATACTATTGCAAAAATATTTAGAAGTACCTGGTGGGGAGGAAGAACACTGATGGGTTTCCTTAGCACCAATGACAGAGCGACAGTCCTGAAGTCATTGTCTTAGGTCCATAGTTCAAAGCGGTAGACAAGAAAGGGCCAGGAACTATCTGCGGCCGCTTCACAGCCCCATGGTTGGGGCTGTCTGCTTTGCTTCCATGGTCTTGTCATTTCTTCTTCTTCTTTTTTTTTTTAAGAATTTTTTTTTTAATTTATTGTATTTTCTTGTTTCAGAACTTTTGTTTGTTTGCTTATTTATTTATTTTATGGCCTGCTCAGCCTGCCCTGAGGGCAGGGCTGGCGCAGCATGTGGTGCCGGGGATTGAACCATGGTCCCTGCAGCCGCCTAAGCTTTCCTAAGCAGGCGCTTCAGACCACTGAGCCATCCTGCCAGGCCCCAGTCTTGTCACTTCTGCCATGAATTTCAAAGGCCAATCTGTTCCCTGCTTTGTCCTTTCTTTCTCAAACTTGCATGGTCAATTTAAATTATTACCTACCCTTCAAAAACTGGTGAGTATTACAGATAGAGCACTCCTCATGTGGGGATGTCGATGGGATTTTTCTCCTAGTGTGTGCTTCTGCAATTGGAAGAACTGGATTCTGATGCCAGTGAGCCCCGACGTGGCTAGATCTTTTCGAGCAAGTTCCTTCTTGTCTCTGACTTGGAATGCAAAGGCATCAGCCTTGGCAATTTCTGAGGCTCCTTCTCCTACTAAGAGACCCTTCGGTCAGATTCACACAACCATCTGCTGAAATTCCCCCAACAGCAGGGTCCAGAAACAGTGGTTCTCATAATGAAACATGCAGGAAAGAACCATAGTCACAGACTGGAAGATGTCCTCAAAGGCCGCCAGCACCTTCTGAAAACTTAGGTAAACAGTTTGGTGCAGAAGTGAAACTGTCTTACTTTAAATTCATCACATTTCACTGGGGAAACTGCTTTCATCAATTTTACCTCACTGTGTAGTTTAACTTATAAAATCCAAATAACTTCTGCTGACGCATGAAGACATTATGCCACTTCATCACATTATGGACTTCGGTGAAGACAGCTACCTGAATACAGGACAAAAATATTCAGGAATGTTGGGGCTGGGGAGATAGCACAGGGGCACAGGTGCCTGCCTGGCACGTACAAGGTTTTGAAGGGTTTTTTTTTTCAAAGAATTTTTTTGGAGGCTGGGGAGATAGCTCCCAGGCACAAGTGCCTGCTATGCAAGTGCAAGGTAGTGAGTTCGAACCCTGGTCCCACAAAAAAAAAAAAAAAAAAAAAGAAAAAAAAGAATTTTTTTTTCCTTGTTTCAGAACTTTTGTTTGTTTACTTATTTATTTTTGTGGCCGGCTCAGCCTGCCCTGAGGGCAGGGCTGATGCAGCATGTGGTGCCGGGGATCGAACCACAGTCCCTGCAGTCACCTAAGCTTTCCTAAGCAGGAGCTTTAGACCACTGAGACATCCTTCCGGGTCCCAGGTATACTACTTTTTAAAAATGTCTTTTTAGGGCCTGGGGAGATAGCTCTGTGGCACAAGTGCCTGTCTGGCAAGTATAAGGTTGTGAGTTTGAGCCCCGGTCCCACAAAAACAAAACAAAACAAACAAAAAGACACACTCTAAAACGTCTTTTTAAATCATTTTGTCATGACTTTAAAAAACAGAATTAGGACCCGGTGGGATGGCTCAGTGGTCTAAAGCGCCTGCTTGGGAAAGCTTGGGCGGCTTCAGGGACCGAGGTTCGATCCCCAGCACCACATGCTGTGCCAGCCCTGCCCTCGGGGTGGGCTGAGCTGGCTATAAAAATGAGTGAATAAATAAACAAAGGTTCTGAAACAAGAAAAAATAAATAAATAAATAAATAAACAGAATTAATTGTAAAATATCACTCATCTTCCAAACATGTAATAATGTGGCATTTGCATATCTAAGTGCACAAAACTCAGATTCAAAACTCCTAGAGTTTAGCCACAGACACCCAGGCTAAATCACAAGCATTCACCACCCCTTCCTTTTGAATTTATGCAGGGGTGGCAAATATCATGAGCAAACTTAAAGTCGGTCCTACTTTGCAGTCTCTCCAGAGGTTTGTTCATTCTTTTGCAATAGCCCACTCTGATCCCTAAGATTGCTCAGTGCTTCATCCTCAAAATTTCACCAAATCGTTCCTACAGTGCCTTTTGCCTAATCTCTGTGGCTTGCTCCGAGAGGTAGACAGCTGTCAGACCTGTTCACACTGGGCCTTTGCATTCTTAATCTTTTCCCCTACATGGAGCAACATGGCGGGGTTCTTCAGGTTCCTCAGCACATACGACCTCATCACAGTCAGGCTCTCTTCTAGTTCCGAGTCCAGAACAGTGAAAGGAAAAGACAACAACCCCTGCCCCTGTGGACCTTGGATTCTACAGGAGAAAAAACGAAAAGTGAATGAAATCAATCAGCAAAATATATAGTATGTATTATGATTTGTGACTAGTTGTCCCCTCCCAAGCCTCATGCAGTCATTGGGGTGGCTTCTGGAGTTTGTGAATTAGTTCACGATCCAGTGCCGGGATTATGGGTGTGGGAACTACACCAGCCTTGGAGGACAGTAAAGGAGAGGAGAGAGGCTCGCTAGCTGCTGCAGCTGCTGCCCCTCCCTTTGCTCTTTGCTCTTCTCTGACTATATGAACTGCTGCCCTCTGCCTTAGAGCCAGCCAAGTACGGACTGAAATTTCTACAAGCTACAAGCCTTTCCTTCCTTCATAGTGGCTTTCAGATATTTTGTCCCAGCAATGAGAGAAAAGTAACCAAGACAGTATGTTAGATTATGGTATGGACTCAAAGGAAACGTAAATGAAGAAAGGAAGTTAGGAAGATAAAAAGTCTATGGTTCACAGTTTAGGTAAACATACCCTAAAGGATAAGTAGATACATATTCCAGGCAGAGAATTGGCACCCATGCGTGCCTAAGGCAGAAACACGGCTGGCGGCAGGAGGAGTAGGGCACAGAGGAGGAGGCTAGGCTGGGCACGTGGGGGCTCACAGCACAGGGCCTGCGAGCGTGGGTGAAGACTTCAACTTTCCTCAGAGTAAGAGCAGAACCCTAGAAGGCTTTTTTTTTTTTTTTTTTTTTTTTTTTTTTGGTGGGACCAGGGTTCAAACTCGTGACCTTGCACTTGCCAGGCAGGCACTTGTGCCACAGAGCTATCTCCTTGGCCCCTTTTTAAAAAATATATATATTTTAAATTTTTGTTCTTGTTTCAGAACTTTTGTTTGTTTGTTTATTTATTTTTATGGCTGGCTCAGCCTGCCCTGAGGGCAAGGCTGGCGCAGCATGTGGTGCCAGGGATCGAACCGTGGTCCCTGCAGCTGCCTAAGCTTTCCTAAGCAGGCACTTTAGACCACTGAGCCATCCCGCAGGGCCCCAACCCTAGAAGGCTTTGATCCCAGGACCAACATGATCCTGTGGTGGCTGTGCTCCTGGTGAGCTAGCATGGGAACAGGAAGGTGCTTCGGAGCTGTCGCGTGGTCCTGAGCCTCACATGGTCTCCGGAGAGAAGAAGCCATGCACTGATCCTCACCTTCTCCAATGCTGTTGTTTGTTTTGGTTCTGGGGATCCAACCCAGGCCTTCAGGATGAGTTGTGTTTACAGTCGGCAATGCACAAAGACATTTACAAAGTCACCTGAGGAAGGACAGACAGAGGAGGAGGAAGAAGAAGAAAACCAGCGAGTGTGGACTCTGCAAGCCAAAATGCCAAGACGACAGCACTGAGGCGCTATGCTGCCGGCTGCTGTGGCGCTGAGCTCGATGAAGACAGAGACTGAAGGTGTTGACTTAGGCCTCAAAGGTCAGTGGATGAGGAAGGAGGGAACCAGCAGGGAGAGGGAGTCAGGGAGCCAGTCGCCTTCATCAAATTGACCATCTGAAGCCCAGACAGTGACGCAGCTTGCTGTCCGCTTGACCCTCCAACAGGGTCACACATCAAACAAATGTCACAGCTCCGACAGGGACCAGCAGGATTGAAAGAGACACGACAGAGCTTCTTCCCATTCTGGTGTTGTGCTGGGCCGCGATGACATAGATTGGTGGCTTCAGGCTTGGACCTTTCTTTCCTTAGTCCTGGGAGCTGGAGAGCCAAGCCCGAGGTGCCACCAGAGCTGCCTCCTGGGCCGGCTTCGGTTCCTGTATTGCACACAGATACTTGCCCGCCATTTCTTCATAGAGCCTCTTCTCTGTGTGGAGGAAAAGGGGAGAGAGAGAACGAAGTCTTGGGTCTGCTTCTCCTCTTCTTTTACACTGCAGCCCTGGGGATCAAACCCAGGGCCTTGCCACCCTCGGCAAATACACAGCCACTGCGACCACCCAAGGAAGTCTCATCAGATTAGGAGCGCTCCTACAGCATTGTTTAACTCCACTTCCTTAAGGCTCTATCTGCAAAAACAGCCAGAACACAGAAGCTCAGGCCTTCAGCCTATGGATGCGGGACGGACACAATTCAGTCCGTAACAAAGCCCCAGCACTTTTCCCCCTAGCCCTTAGAAAAAGTGCCCAACGCTGTTAATTTATTCTTTAATTATCTATTATGGTGTTATCACTGCAGTTAGGTTTATAATTTAGAAAATAATATATAACAAAAAACACAAAATTCTCATTCACAATTTTTTATCTTTATTTTTTTGTGGCACCGGGGCTCAAACCTATGACCTTGCACTTGCCAGGCAGGCACTTGTGCCACGGAGCTATCTCCCTAGCTCCTCGTTCGAAAATTTTAAAAACTAGGTTTAACTTGTTCGCAAAATTTAATCCTGGAATGTATCATTCAGTAAAAAAGTTAGTGAACACTGCCATCTACTGGAATGTTGTTTAAAGCTCATTTCTTTTTTTTTTTTTTAATTAATTTATTTATTTTTCTTGTTTCAGAACCTTTGTTTATTCACTCATTTTTTAAATCTTTTTTTAAAGAATTTTTTATTTTATTTATTATTTTTGTTCTTCTTTCAGAACCTTTGTTTATTCACTCATTTTCATGGCCGGCTCAGCCCACCCCGAGGGCAGGGCTGGCGCAGCATGTGGTGCCGGGGATCAAACCACAGTCCCTGAAGCCGCCCAAGCTTTCCCAAGCAGGCGCTTTAGACCACTGAGCCATCCCGCTGGGCCCTTAAAGCTCATTTCTTGAACATCGATGCTTTGTTAAAGATAAAAATGGACGCCATGTCTTACCTGTGTCTCTTCCTAATGAATATAAAGTTAGATCTTTAATTAAATCCTTTAAGAAGTATTTTATACACAAATATTTGGAAACACAAACATTCAGTAATGACAAATTTGATCTCTTCTTATCTCTGAAATTTGATCTGAATTTAATAAACTTTTTTTTTTCTTTTTTGAGACAGAGTCTTAACTGCGCACTTTGGGCTAGCCTTGGGCTCAGTTTTCTAGCCCTCAGACAACTCGCAGAGATCATCCTAGATCAATTTCCTGAGTGCTGGGATTACAGGTGTGAGCCACCATGCCTGGTTCCAGGGTCACATGTGGGGCCTAAACCAGACGGCAGATGGGGCTAGGGATCGGACTCTGTTCTTGTGCTATCCAGGGAGGTACTTATGGCTCTGAGCTATCTCTCTGGCTCCATAAATTTAATAAACATTAAGTTGTGAACAGGAAAGTCTGGATAGGAAAGAAAACCTATGCTTACGGGAATAATTTAAATTCTCATTGGAATTTCTTTACTTTTATTTCTACATCATAAGATTGTGCTCTTCCCTTTCGGCTTGTGACACTACCATCTGGAGCACCTATCTCATGACCTACCAAGGTTGCCTGAGTTCCAGGCATCAAACCCATATTCCAGCTAACAAAAAGGAAAAAAAAAAAAAAAAAAAAAGACAAACTCTAGAAGGCTAACATATATCTGGTATCTGGGCCTGTATCCCAAGTTCTCTAAAACTTACTGCTACTGCAGTGTTATTCATCAAAAGATGTAGGTTTTTAAGCAGACAACAATGGGCACCCCTCTCCCCAATTTGGAGGGTGTTATAGAAAGAATGAGCTAACGGATTTGGGGCATCTTGTCATCCCTGCTTCAGTGTGATATCAGAAAAAATGCTATGCAACCGTAAGTGTTTAGAAAAGCTTGGGACAGGCTGGGGACATAGCTCAGTAGAATAAGTGCTTGCCTGGCAAGTGCAAGGTCCTGAGTTCAATCCCCAGTCCCACCAAAAAACAAAAATAAAACATAAAAAAAAAAAAGGAAAAAGAAAAGCTTGGGACACCTAGAAATGGTAACACTTGGTGTCTTTGGAAAAAAAGATATGGATGGATGGGAGAAAGGGGACGTACACAGACAAGTGTCCAACTTACCTTTTGTGTTTTTGAATGTTACATTAAGGCCATGCATTTTCTACAGAAAAAGGAGGACAGTGCAAAAGTTGATGTTTGATTCGGGGCTTTTATACCGGGGTCTGCTTTGTTAGCTAGATGCTGCCCTCCACAGCGTCACTGAGATGTTGCTGGCAAACAGAAACTTGCAAAAGATACAAGCTCGCCCTGGGATACCTGTGTCAGCGGTGAAGCCATGCCCCCGTCAACCTAGGTAACACAGCAGTCGGCTCCCGGTTCCTGGGTTTGCATATGTGCGTCCAGGGAGCACATTTACGACCAGCTCCATTTAGCTAAAGGATTCTAGGAGGAATGAATTTGGGAAGTTCCTCTAATGCTCTCAGCTGCGCATTTTCCTCATCACAGAGTCTCTCTGTGTCAGGCAGGTGCTGTCATCCTTTGACACCAAGGATGGCCCAAGGTGTGTGAGGAAAGGGACAAATGCAGACCCCCCAATGCCTCCAGGTGGCCTGGGCCGACTAGGCAGGGGGTTGCTGCTCCTGAAAAGGAAAGGTGACAGAGCTGAGGAGAGAGCACTAGGGGAACAAGGTTCCATCCAGGTTCAATTCTGCAGCACCGCAACACACTCAACTACTGGATGTCTCTGCCATCACCCCTTAAAAAATTTTCCTAAGAGAGTTTTATATGTTAAGTTCTCCAGGCTGGGATTGAACGTGCAATCTTCCTGCCTCAGCCTCTTGAGTAGCTGAGAAGACAGGCATGCACCACCACCCCCTGTTGTGGTGTAAATTTTAAAAAATGAAATAAGATTAGTGATAAAGACACAGCTACCAATACCCAGGGGCCAAGGGAACTTCCATGGCCTTTAATTTGTTTCTCTGCACCATTTTCTGTAAGTAAATATTTCCCCCACAGAGCAGAGAGGGCTGAAACACTTGCCGTTCATGTACCTAGATGATGTTCTCATCAGTTTCAAATGAGCCTTGCAAGAAGTGTAGCAGAAGGCTGGGGAGATAGCTCTGTGGCACAAGTGCCTACCTGACATGTGCAAGGTCATGAGTTTGAAACCCGGTCCAACCAAAAAAAAAAAAAAAAAAAGAAGTCTAGAGTTCTTCATACAGCGGAATCCATACTTCCTACAACCTGGAAATTGCGCTCCAGGGTTACATTCCCAAGAGAAATGAAAACCCACCCCAGCGGGCAGTGCCAGCCCTACCCCTGGGATGCGCTGAGACAAAGAATGAGACCGGGCATGGTGGCACGCACCTGCAATCCTAGAGTTTGGGGGGCTGAAAATAGGAGGTTCACTAGGAATCCAATCTGTGTAGTGAGACACTGTAGACCCTGTTGTACGTTGGGAGCTGGCAGGAAGCCAGGAAATTGATCAAGGGTGTGCAGGTGGGACTAGGCTTCCCTTTGTGGGGGCAAAAAGCTATGCCCAGTGCTGAGAAAAACATCCTGCCTGGTTCAATATAGAGAGAAGGACAAAGTATCCTTAGTAGAGAACAATAGAGCCCAAGGACACCTGCAGGGAGTTCTGGTTGTCCCCTCCCCTGCTTGGAATGTTTTCAATTTCCCCAAAGCAGTTACACAATTTCCTGTTCTTGAACACTGAATAAAAGGAAGATCCTTCTGAGGATCGAGGCTCACTTCGAGAGGGACAAGTCTCGGTGAGTCCTCTGAGCTACCTTCATCAGGTCTTCTCGTCGTTCCTTTCGGCACCGACACCAGAACAACACAACACCCTGTACTAAATACAAAAAGAAAAAAGAAATGAAAACCCAAAGCCCCCTAAAAGGCTTTGGAAAACAGTGATACCTTTATTCATAAAAGCTGAAAACTGAAGATAACCAATGGGAGAAGAGCCAAACCCCTGAGGTAACTTCACACACGGAATGAAAGCAAGAAGAAAGGAGCAAACTACTGACACGTTCAACCATACGATCGGTTTAAAACAGTGTGATGCCAGATGAAAGCAGCTTTGCCCAGCAGAGCATCTTCTACAAACAGGGAAACTAGTAGTATAAATAAAGCTAATAATGTTGGCCATTCTTTTAAGATCATGATGTACATAATGTATTAACTATTGTTATTCTCCAATTATTTCTCTCTCTCTCTTTTTTTTTTTTTTTTTTTTTTGTGAGACCGGGGTTTGAACTCATGACCTTGAACTTGCCACGCAGGCACTTGTGCCACGGAGCTATCTCCCCAGTCCCCTATTTCTCTTTTTTTTTAAAGAATTTTTTATCTTATTTATTTTTCTTCTTGTTTCAGAACCTTCATTTATTCACTCATTTTTATGGCCGGCTCAGCCCACCCCGAGGGCAGGGCTGGCACAGCATGTGGTGCCGGGGATCGAATCGCGGTCCCTGAAGCCACCCAAGCTTTCCCAAACAGGTGCTTCAGACCACTGAGCCATCCCACCGGGCCCCTATTTCTCTTTTTTTAAATAATCATTTTTTTTTTTCTTGTCTCAGGACTTTTGTTTGTTTGTTTTTTTGTTTTTATGGCCAGCTCAGCCTGCCCTGAGCCCTGAGGGCAGGGCTGGTGCAGCATGTGGTGCCAGGGATCGAACCGCGGTCCCTGAAGCCACCCAAGCTTTCCTAAGCAGGTGCTTTAGACCACTGAGCCATCCTGCCGGGCCCCATTCTCCAATTATTTCATCAGGAAATTTTGTTTTACTTTTCACAGACCCAGAAAGTGCTTTTTGTATTTTCTTTACTAATATCCACCTATAGTACGTTAAAATAAGAATATTTTAAAAATGTATTATAAATCATAGATCTAATGTTCACTTCACGCATTTTCAACTAGTACTTAGAACTCTTTCTGTTTCTGTTTTTACGGCAGTGAGCAGGGCATATCTATGGGTTCTACAACCACACGATAAAATATATAGAGGAAAAACGAGTCTGTCCTGAACACAGTCAGACTTTTCCCTTATCATCATCCCTTAAGCAACCCAAGAACTCCATACATGGTGCTGACATTGAATTATGGGTAACCTACACCTGCAGGGAGGAAACGTGTGGGTTACCTGCAACGATTACGCCACTGTGCAGAAGGGATCTGAGCATCCAAAGACTGCTCTGGGAGGAGGTCTGGGGACCAATCGCCCTGAAGACACGGAGAGATCCAGGTATAGGCGTACCACGCTATGTCCTGAGCTGATGCAGTGTGCTGTTTAGCAGATGAAGGCCAGAAAAATCTCTGTGCATGTTCAGTGTGGGTATATTTTTTCACTGCATGCTGTATATGTGTGTGTATGCACATACATGCATGTGTGTGTGTGTTAAGGAGAGATTTTATTTTATTATTTTTATTTTGTTATTTTCTATTTTTTCTGTATTTAGGACAGAGTCTGCAGGGTCTCGTTATGTAGATCTGACTCATAGTGATCCTCCTGTTTTCAACCTCTCATGTACTGGGATTACAGGCATGTGCCACCATGCCCAATCTCAATCCTTCTCTTAGAGCACCCCATGGGTGGGCCAGCATGGCATACCTGGGATCGAAACCCCCAGCCTTTGCACTCCGCCTAAGCAGGAGCTTTAGTCCACTATCAGGCCAGTCCAGAAATTTTATTTATTATTTATTTATTTATTTATTTATTTATGGACAGAATTGGAGCTTGAACTCACGACCTTACACTTGCCAGGCAGGCACTTGTACTAAGGAACTATCTCCCCAGTCCCCAGTCACCAGTCCAGAAATTTTATATCAAGCAAAACTGATGCTGGTGCACACATGAATCTATACTAGCAGGAGGGATCCAGAGCAATGGTTGCTCCTGGCGGTATGGGGGAGGAGATGCTTCTTTGAAAGAGAACCTTCTAGAACCTTCTGGGATGATCTTAATGGACTGTATCTTGGCAGTGGTTGGCTAAGCATAGCTATCTGGTGTTCCTCAAAGCTCCCTGAGTGACACACTTGGGAACAAGTATTTCATAGTGTGTGTGCTCCCTCCAGTAAATCAGTGAACTAGCACTGACTCTAAGAAAAGGAACTCAAGTTGGAGTAAGTGGAGAGAAGTGTGTGGACGCCTGTGCTTGGAAGCACTCAGAGGAAATGAGCCAGTGAGTGGGTAGAGACAGATGGGTATGTGAAAGGGGAGACAGAGGAGAAGGTCGAGCTTGGGCGGGTGGGCACGCAGGTACGCACTCTGTGGTCCCTTCAACGATCAGTAATGCTTAGAAGCTTTCCTAGTGAAAAGCTGTAAGACTTGTTGCAGCAAAGCGTCAGTGAGGAGCTTGGCTATAGCTTACGTACCTTTGCGGGAGGCACTGCCGTGAGGCTGGGGCAGTGCACGCGGTGTGAGAAGGTGTGAAAGCAGCTAGGAAGCTTCTGGTTACGCTTCTCGGGGAGCCAGAAGCTGGGGCATTGAGGAGCCTCTAGGAACACTTTCTGCGTGACTCATAGGATGAAATTTATAACAAGAGGTGTCAGGGAAGCAGGAAGGGGAACTGCAGGCTAAGGGGGCTGAAGGTGACACAGATATGGTTTAGCTATGCGCTAATTCCCCAGCCAGCTAAAACTATTATGCACCAATACAGTAATAGAAAGAGAACGTGAGAAAAATGAGACTCTCACATTATTATTTTTTTGTTGAGAAGGTTCAGGGTCTGCAGGGTGTTCAGGGTCTCACTAGAATGGACTCATAGCAATCCACCTGTTTACAGCTTCCCAAGAGCTGGGATTACAGGTGCATGCCACCACACCCAGTCTCAATTTCTGTCATGGTCATTAAGTTGCCTAGACTATGCTAGAACTTGTGACTCTCCTGCCTCAGCCTCTCAGAGTGCTGGAATTATAAGTGCAGGCTACCACCACTCTTGGCTACTTTGTCTTTCTTTCTTTCTTTCTTTCTTTCTTTGTACTTTAGGGAGGGGCCTGCAGGGTGTTCAGGGTCTCACTACTAGATCAGACTCAGCGATCCGCCTGTTTACAGCCTCCCAAGAGCTGGGATTACAGGCACGCACCACCACGACCATTCTCAACTGCTATCTCAGTGCTCCCTGGGGGTGGGGCCGACACGGCGGGCCCAGGGATTGTACCCTTGGCCCCTGTGCCTGCTTGCAAGTGCTTTCATCCACCGAGCTATGTGGCCGGCCCCGGTCATCACTTATAGAAATGCCACCCCCCAGTTCCTCCATCCCACCCTTCTGCCTTCGTACAGCAACAGGAATCAGCTACATACTTATGACCAATGTTTTATAGTAAGTTTATTTGAGGACAATAACTTGACAGAAATTCTAATTGTCTTTAATTTAATAACCTGCTTGCTGCCGCAGCTTCTGCAATTTCACTCTCCGGGTTGGTCAGGTGTTGCCAATGTTCCATCTACTTAGTGAGCAATGTTATGATTTCAAAACTGGCTCCATGTCTCATGCAATATTTTGGGAACACACATCTCTAGAAAAACCAACATAGGAGCTGGGGTGTACATCAGTAGGGCACTTGCCTACCACGCACAAAACCATGCGCTCAGTCCCAGCAATGCAAGAAACAAGTTTTGAGATAGAAAGAAATTTAAGGCTGCCTTCTGCATATTGTAACAGATTTTTGCCACATCGACAAAAATCCTTAATTACAATGCATGAAACGCAGAGCTAGATTGGTGAGATGAGCTTTAGGAGGCTTAGATTCAATAGCCTCCAACATCACAAGCTTCACTGGTGGCCCACTGCAATTGCAAAACCTTTGACTGTGTATGTACCTGCTTCCTCTTAGTCCAAAGAGAAGTATATTCTTTCCTTTTTTTTTT
>PVJA010006982.1:0-30146 GCA_004027025.1 Myocastor coypus
GTTCGAACTCACGACCTTGCACTTGCCCAGCAGGCACTTGTGCCTCAGAGCTATCTCCCCAGCCCCTGACATTTTACTTCTTAGCAAGAATGGTCAGGGATATGGTGGTGATCTGCCCTTCTGTTTGTGTTAACTTCAGTTAGACTGCTGTGTGCCTCACAACATGTCGTTCCTTAGAGATATACATGTGCTGTGTGCCTTGTGACTTTTTTTTTTCATGTATTCATACAGGGTCTCACTATGCAGGTTGGACTCATAGTGAGCCTCCTGTTTCAGCCTCCCCAGCACTGAGATTACAGGTGTGCACCACCATGCCCAGTTTCAATGGCCAGCTTGGTGCACCCAGGGTGAGGCCAGAGTAGCATGTAGGAATGGGGGATCGAACCCTGGTGCCTATGCTTGCCTAAGCAGCTGCTTAGTCCACTGAGCTATCTCGCCAACCCCTGTACACTGTGTCTGAATACTGAAACAGATGCAGCACTAACAGAACCCCTTGGACGTCTTTGAGAATGGTCATGAGGACAGATAATTATTAGAACATTTATTTTTATATTCCCATAGGCTTTTGAAAGAGCAAAAGGAGAGTTATTGCTATGGGGATTATTTCTTCATCAATAGCACAGCACCAGGGTACCCACCGCCACTGTGCCTCTATCTGATTCTTTGCTAAGTGTACTTTCACTAACACTAATTTCAGGTAACTGATGTTTTGAGAACCTCCACTTAATGACTGCTATAATGTGTAACCTTGAAATCAGAAGATCAAACAAGATGACTTTTGATCACCTTGTCGGGGGTGAGAGAAAGCAGTAATGAGTCCAGCGCACCGATACATGCATGAAAGATGTGAGGTAGGTCATCTGTCCATAGAGAGTACTCTTAATTTGAATGCTTTTTTTTTTTTTTTTTTTTTTTTTTTTTTCACATATCAGCACTTGTTTGTGGCACTGATGCCAGGAGAAATCACTTTTACCAAATGTTTGTTTCAGAGGCAAAAAAAAAAAAAGGAGATTACAGTTCCTTGAGGCACAAAACTTTGTAGAACTTAAGACTAGCTTTTGCAACATTTAGGCTTAAGGATCATAAAAATGGCAGACCTTTGGGTGTCAATTGGGAAAGTGAACTAGCAAATGAGTTTTCTTCCCAACCTAAAGTAGAAATCATGGGATAGCTCTCGCACCCAAGCAGACCTTCTGCCTGCCTCACCTCCAATCATTTTGGCACATGTGTTCCTCCAACACCCGGCCTGGAGTTCACTGATCATATCCAAAGTGTCCAGCGGGAACCAGGCCAAGGATTTAGCATGGTTCTGAGCTCACGGTGGGGGTGGCAGAGCCGGTCAAGTGTCTCCACAGGCTCAGCCCACAGCTCCCTAACCATCTTTGTACAGAGACTCGGTGACTGTGCTGCTGCATAAACAGAAGAGTCGGCAAGCAGCTCAAATGAAATGGCCCTAAAAGTTCTCAGGTCTTCTTTTTTCCTATCGCTTGTACCATCACAGGTGAATAAAAGCCATATAACAGATTCTTTCTTCTATAAGAGGTAGTCAAAAAAATACAGTGAGTCTTCAGATTTGTTAAGGCAAAATTCATTACGGTAAAAAAAAATTGCCACCAGCTCCTTCCCAGTACTCATCATCTCAAATGCACTCACCCCATCACAGGTGCCACTTTCTGGAGCAGTTCTAAAGGTCCTTTGGCATGAGTGCCTTCATAATATATGATCAAAATGTAGCTAATACAGATGGTGAGCACCATCCAGTGCAAAGGCAGGTCCCTAAGAACTTGATGGCATACCTTCACCCACCTCATTCAACAGATTTGACCCCAGGACTCCTGGATCTTCTCCAAGTTAAAGTGACCGTGAAAAGTAAATATTCCCAATCAATTTGGGACATCAAGGCAGCCATGGCAGCATACTTAGAGGCAGCCTGACACTGACCGTGAAGCGGGCCTGCCCCACCTTCCCCGAGGCAGGCATGGCCGAATGCCTACGTACAGGGCAAACACTCAGAGAGACTGAACGAAGCAGAATTGCAGTTGATTACTGGGTGAGGAGCTGGTAACACCTTCAATAAAAAGGCAAACTAGCACTCATGTGGACTATAAGGAGTAGAGCCCAGAAAGCTATATTGGATAATATCTTTCTTTCTAGTGAGAACTCTTGGGCCCAGGAATGAAGAGGGGGAGCGAGACAATTAGAAGACATGGGTGACTTCCCTGCTCCTTAATGGTGGCCCCTCTGTTCTGCCTCGACTCATCAAACACTGTTCAGCATTCCGAGAGATGGAGGAAGGAAGGGAAGAGCCCCGGTCCCTGGGGACTGCGAAGGAATGCGGGGACAGCGATTCTAGCAGCCAGTGTTCACCAGGCACAACATCTAAAATGGTTTTTCTAAACCTTATTAATTTTAATGAGAAAGAAATAACAATGAGACAGTTGCAAAAGAGATTAGTAGGATAGTTACAATAATTAATGCCATGAACATTGTTGTCTTCATAGTAGTTGTTCAGAGTATAAGATGCAGACATGATATCTTTTCTAAACACTGTTAGTACAAATCTTTCTTCTCATTGAACTAAAAGTAGCTATATACTTTCTCAGAAGCTATTGACTAGAGCCTTTTACAGCTCAGCATATTAGTACGGCTTTACTTTTTATACCTCATGGTTAGACTTTCCTACAGGGTGGTATTTTCTGTTCAAGGAAATTATGGAGCTACAGAGGGAAGGGATTAATGGTGTGTAGAGTGTGCCTAAGGAGAGTCACCTAGAGAGAAAACATTCTCTCAGGCTTTTACAGAGCGCAAACTGGTCAAGCAATGGCCATGACTCATCCAGATGACTGACACTGACAAAAGATTACAAAACCCTGTACATGGTTTCAGGGTAAATCCTGAGGGATTTGACTTACCTTGTTGGATACAAAAGTTACATGTTTTGTTGCTATATAGGTCTTGCTTTATCTTGGTCTTAAAATGTTCGTTTGTTTGTTTCTTAATGTGTTAGAAAGGCTGAGAGTGTTTAAGGACTTTTAAAATTCTTCTTCCTTCTTTCAAACCTTCAGCACAACCCTCCTGCATAATCAGAGGAATGCCTCAGGGGACAGTGTTGCAACGGGCTTTTCCTGCCTGCCTTTCCAAAGCCCACATCACTATTTCACCATTCCTCCTCCTCCAAAGACATGGGATTAAAGGTTCCCCATGGTGTGGGTAAGGACAAAGCTACAGACAGAACTGTGACTCAGACCCAGGAAATCAGGGCCTTCATTCCATTTTATTTATTTATTTATTTATTTATTTATTTATTTATTTATTTATTTATTTTCTTTTTGAGACAGGGTCTTGCTATGCAGTTCTGGCTGGCCTTGAGTTCACTTTTTATAGCCCAGGCTGGTTACGAACTTGCACTGATCCTCTTGCCTCAGCCTCCCAAGTGCTGGGATTACAGGCGTGCACCACCATGCTCTGTCTCCTTCGTTCCATTTCCCAGCCCCCCTGAAGACGAGCAACTGACCTAAGCCATCAAGCAAGATATGATCAGAACTGTTTTCTGAGAGTTTTTAGCACCAACTCAAACCATGTTTGGACTGTGAGGAGCAATCTTCTCCCCAATGCTAATCACTTTGCTCCTGCTTCTAGCAAGTTCTCCTCAACATCAAACTAAGTCCATTTTGAGTGACTTGCATAATTTTGTTCTAAAGTGCATCTTTAAGACTTGATGTGACTCTGACTTGTATTCCTCACTCACTCCAATATTCTCTTGTAGAGCAAAATATGCCAGCTCTTCTGAAGTTCCCACAGGTATCATGTTTTCCAGAACCTTCGTCCATGTGGACCTGACCTCTTACTTGAATCAATTCATATCTCCCTTAAGGAATCTTTGTGTCTGATGCAACATGTAGTCATTAGGTCACTGTACTTTTATTCTTAGTATTTCTTTGGGGCAGCCCGTGTTCAAACATAGTTTATACTTCAATGGAGAGACAGACATTATGGAAAATGCCAAGACCACAATTTATAAGAACTGTTGCATGCATGGAGAGACAAAGCTGTGCCCTCGGGCCTCCAAAGGAAAAGGGAAGAAGCCGAAGAAAAGACTTATGGAGATAAGAAAAGCAAAGCCCATGAGGGGACATAGCAAGCAGCGCTGTGGATGGACACGCTTTCTGTAGGAGTCTTTGCCTTGAATTCATTGCAAAACACATGACTGCAAAACACACATGCTTAAATTTAATTTTTCTTTAATTACAATAAAAAACACCTTGCTGCTAACCCACCATCCTTGCTTTGAAGATGCTTGCCACATCCCTCTTGCCACTTGCTAATAGCTCTGGAAGAACGCATCTATGCATATGTTGAGTTGCCTCACTGTGGCTACCTCGACATCCTAAACTGATTCAAAACACTTACTTTCATGGCCTTTTTGACTTTGAGAAAGATCCAGGAGTTGCACAGTGCTAGATCTAGTGAGTTAGGGAGATGAGGACAGCAGGTAATTTTTAAGAGTCTGCCTTTCCTTTGGCTGTCACCTGACAGCAGCATTCACCGATTTTTATCGCCTCTAGAAGGACGACTCTCAGAACTGCTTCAGAAAGTAGCAGGAATGATGGGAGAAGTGTATTTCAAGTGAGATGACGTAATTTTCAGGAGATTGATGGCAATGTGACTTTTATTATAATAGTTCGTTTTGCATATTCACTGTATACTTTGATTGAGTCACACACAAGCACGGCGAGAGCAAGCACACATCCGGTCCTCTGCCAGTCCCTTTGTCCCCTCCTAGTGCCTCTGCTCGTCATTCTCCTTCTCTCACTTGAGCACTCAGGTGACTCTTCCATCTCCTTTTCTCAAGTCTTCCCTCTTGGCCTTCCACCCTCAGGCTTCTCCTCCCATTTACCCCCAGAAGCAGCATCTGTGGATGTCACTGGTAGTCTAGATTTGCTCAGTTGAAATGTTTTAGGTATTTGATCCCGCTTGACACGGCGGCATTGCATAGCACTGATGCTTCGTCACTTCTCCGGACAACTGGCCACAAGTTGTCTTCCGCGATTCCACTCGGCTGGTTCTGCTAACACTGTTGGGGCACTCTTCCTCCCCATTTCCTCTGCAGACTCCCTTTACTGGACCACAGCTGAGTTGGTCTCTCTTAGTCTGCGGTCCTTGGCTATGCTCCTCATTTCCTCTGTACCTATCCCTGTAGATAAGAGTCTTGAACTTGAACCTAGAGGACTGATTTTATCTTACATTGATGCTTACAGCTAGTCTATAAGAGCATTCAAACATTATATTAGACGCTTTCTGACAAAAGACCCAAGGAGAACCTGTGTTCAGGGTCAATCACTGTACAGAGCTAGGGTGGAGGGTTTGCTGACTTCCATGATATCAACTACATGTAGATTCAAATAAGCAGGTACTTAGCAGCAAATTCAGGGACAGAGCCAAAGAGAGATGAGGCCATGGGAACCAGGGTAATAGAGCGGGGCTCAATCACTGTGGAAATTGAGGACACTGAGTGTTAACCAGGGACTAGTTAATGGGCTAATCTAACAGCTTGGCTGAAAATGCTGATTAAAAACTCTTTGGTTTCCTATTTAAGGCCAAGGAAATTCAGAAAAGCAGCTGGAGTTGATAGCCAGGTAGGAGACTGAGGGGTTGGAATTTGGAGCTGATCATTACTGTTCTCCTTGTATGAATGTGTAAGTAGAGTTTTATGTGTCCTCATTAAATTCTACCTTGTTAGTTTCTGCCTACTGCTCTGGATGTCAAGATAATTTTGAAACTCAATTCTTACAGCTGTCAAGTTAGCTCTTCTTGTTGTTCAGCTTGTATGACCTACGGATTGTATGTGGCCTTGCAGGCCATTAGCCAAGCTATGGATAAAATGGTGAAACCAGCCAGGACCCAGGCCATACAAGCCCTGGGATTTCCTCCAGTTTCCATTAACCTATTAATCGACATGTTTTTTGGAAGTGATCTTTCTGCCAGCCATGAATTCACCTGTGCCAATACCCAGCTAATATTTCATTACTGTGTCTGCTAAGTGATCGTAAGTCTTTGGCAGGTACCCTTTTGAAACCAAATCAGTCTTTTCTAAAGATTTTTCCCCAAGCTTTCCTGTTTCACAAATGTAGGAACATATTTTTTTTTAAAAAAAGGAGGACTGTGAGGCTTGGTGTGCCTTTCCCTCTGAGTCACTGTTTCCTCTTTGGAGGGCTCGCAAACCATCTGTTTAATGCTCCGGAAGCTTCCCCTTGGATGAAATCTCATTTTCTAATGTGTCACTTGCTCAGTTCCCCTTTTCAAAGCTGAGAAATCATTTGTTTGTCACCAATCTCTTGGTCTTGCCTCTTTCTCTACAAGGTCAGAGATTCGGGCCCAAATTCGCAGCTCTGTTCTCTTCCACTTCTTAGAAATGAGTATCTGAAGCACTTAAGTGCTCTTAATAGTTCCATTCCTATCCTTAAATTTTCTTCCATGCTGATGGCAGAAATATAGAATAAACACACTTTATTACCAGTCTGCTTGTTGGGGACAACAGAAAGAAAATTATCTCTTTGTCATCAGATAGAATTTCATCTTCTGCCCCCAAATAATTGTACATTGTCCCACCGGCTGGCTCTGAACATCACATACACACCCACTGTCATTATTTATTTACTCAGATCTCAGCTGGTTGTGAGATGCAGTCTCCTGGTGGTCTTCATGGCCATCTACTCTTCTGAAGGCCACAAATCCCTCTCTGGGAAGCCTCCTTCTCTACAACAGTACCGTAGCACTCGTCTAATACCCAGGATCTTCTTTAATCCTCTTGGGTCTTCCACCTTCCAAAATGAGTTTAGATCCACCAGGAATCTGCTGGGCTTATTTGTGCTGCTGTGTGACAAGATAAATAGACATCTTACACCATGTGGAAGATGTTTCTGAGTAGGCGGGACTATCTCTTCTAGCTCAACCAAAGCCTTTCCCTTGGTCTCTTCTCAAATTCCTTTCTGAGCTCAACCCGAATTCCTTCTCCAACGTGGAAACACGCAGAACTTTTTGCCTTGTTTCTAGGATGTTTGCAAATGACTCTGCTCATCACAAATGATGAGCCTGAGGAGAGAACACAATTCTTGGAGCAAGAGGGAAGGACTCTGACGGTCTGTTTCTTAACTGCAACCTCTGCTTTCTTGTTCTGACTCAAGCTACATTCTTAGCTTGCTTTGTTATGTTGTCAAACTCAGAGAATCCTGGTGATTTCTTTCTCTGATTCAGCCTGCCTCTTCCTTCACATGGCTCACTGCTACACAGATATTCTTCTGTGTATGTAAGACATCCAACTTCTCCTAATACAACCTGTGTAATACAGTTAACATTGCCTTTGTAAACCCTCCAACCAGGTAAGTTTCATAACTCCGACTAAATATATTTTCTTCTACGAGTTTTGATAGGTTTTTCTTTTGTCAGTGCTACCTCTCATATGAAGTTAGGATCAGATTGGGAAGTCTGAGAGAATATATTTTCTAGAATGTTCTTTCCTTTAAAAGGACTATTTAAAAAAAAAAACAATTTTGCTATCAGATTGTAAGCATCTGTGGGTACAGGTATTTTCTAGTCTTCCTACTGAATGTGGGAAATGATGTACTGTATCTGGATCATCAGCTGGACTGCCTCCACAGCTTTCTTGCCCAGCCTCCGGATTCTGGGCTTGAGACCTTCCACAGCTACGTGATCTCATGACCCAATTCAGCAGTGCCCCACCAGAATGCGCTGAGGATGCTCAGGATCCAGGGTGTGTTCAGAGTTCCAGTGGCATGGGGCCAAATCCCCACAGAGGTAGGAGAAGGCTTTCAGTTTATATTGGACTCAAAAGTAGGGGCCAAGGAGGAAACTGGGAGGTTAGAGCCAGCGAGGGGCTCATAACTCAGAGCAGGGACCACGTCTGAATCTATGGACACTCTCTCTAAGCTTTAACCCACTACCTCACTCTTAAAAAAGGAGACACTAACCCAGTTTACAGCAGGTTCTCAGTGGTCGAGTTTGGACAGGCTAAACCCATAGTCAACAGGCTGTCATAGCTGCAGCGGGGTGGAGCTGGGGCTGGGCCAATTGGTGCTTCTGATGCTGCACGTTTAGTCACCATGCTTAACAAGGAATTATTGGAGATTGCCTATTTTTAGAGATATCTTCAAATATAAAATAGTACATTTTAAATTGCATGATTTATAGCTCAGTAGTACTCCATTGTATAATGATACCACATTTTTTTTTAATCTATACCTCAGTTGATATTTTGGTTATTTTCAAGATTAAGCTATGACAAATTATGCTGCTATAAACATGGGTGCACATATATTGCTGCGGCATAATATTTCCAGTTCTTCTGGAAGAACACCCAGGAGGGTAGTAGCTAGATTGAGTGGGGCTCCTAATCCTAGGTATTAAGGAGCCTCTACACTGATTTCCACAATAGTTGTTATTCAGCTACAAAAAAAGAAAAACTTGAGGTTTTTAATAGATAATTGATATAACTGGAAATGATACTCATAAGTGAAGTAAATCAGACCTGCATGTGTAAACATAGTAATGTCCCACTCAGGCTGAGGCAGGAGGATCAGTGCAAGTTTGAGACCAGCCTGGGCCACAAAAGTGAGCTCAAGGCCAGCCTGAACTGCACAGCGAGACCTTATCTCAAAAAGATAAAAAATAATTAATTAATTAATTAATTAATTAAAAAATAAAAACAAAGGGGATGCTGGGCATGGTGCACACGCTTGTAATCCCAACACTTGGGAGGCTGAGGCAGGAGTATCACTTTGAGTTCGAGATGGGCTATAAAACTGAGCTCCAGGCCAGCCTGAGCTGCATAGTGAGACCCTGTCTCAGAAAGACAAAAACATAAATAAATAAATAAATACATACATACATACATACATACATATATACATACATACATACATAATAAAGGAGAAGAAATCACATGGCCTAGCCTTTCAGCTTTGACACCACTCATTTCCATGTTTTTCTTAGGGGAGGTTTATTTATTTATTTATTTATTTATTTATTTATTTATTTTTGGTGCTGGGGAACAAATCCAAGGCTTCCAGCTTGCTAGGCAAGCAACCTACTGCTGAGCCAAATCCTCTACCCTTCCATGGTTTTCTTTACTGAGTTATTAAGTTTAAAATCCTATTTACCCCAAGTTTTCCATTTTAATTTTTAAATTACATAAATATACTTTAATTCTATTTTCCCCAATGATACTATTTTTAAAAGCTATTCAAATTTTGTTGTATTTCCCTGAATTAATATTAGATAATACTCATTTAAATATTTATTTGATCGTACAAATACTTAAGAAATCGCATACTGGTCCATGATATTGCATCCAGCAACGAGGGTGACACAGAGGAAATTACAAACATCTTTGTCTTAAAAATTCAATTGCCCTTGGGCTGAGGAGATAGCTCAGTGGTCTAAGCACCCACCTGGCAAGCACAAGAACCTGGGTTCAATCCCTGGTACATACTGCACCAGCCCCAGGCGCTGAGCCAGCCACCAAGACCAGGAGTGGTGGCTCACACCTGTGATCCCATCACTGGGGGGTGGGGGTGCGCTGAGACAGGGGGATGACTAGAAGCCTGAGCTGTGTAACGAGACCCTGTACCAAATACATAAATGATAAATAAATAAATACATACATACATTTTCAAAAAGATTAAATTTCTCCTATTTACATTTCTCCAAATTACTTAATCCAATGAACTTTAGAGGCATTTCTCCCTTGGGAAATGTGGACATCAGCTGCTTTTGAAAGAGGTTATCCCTACTGTTATGAAAATAAATTTCTAGAACTTTCCCACAAAGGTGTGACACTCAGAGTCAGCACTGTGCATGCAGTCCCACCAAAATAGCCCGACAGTGGCCAGGCCAGGGCACCAGTGTCATTTACTTTGAAGACAAAAGATGTTAGTGTGTGAGTTGTTTTTCTGAACTAAAGCCTCAGGCTTCCAGTTTATTTGCAGTGTGGGCACTCTGTGATAAATAGGAAGGCTTTGGGTCACAGTTTGGGCCCTCTTCCACAAAGGCTTTGCCATACTCTCATGGACTGGCTACAACACTGTATTGTGGAGTTACTCTTGGAAAACTTCCCGACTCTCCCTCTGTATCTTTCTTTCCTTCTTTTATCACTGGAGTCTGATATTGATCTTCCTGTAAGTTTTTCTTACACCTTCGTGTCTTCCCATGCTTTTCACCGTATTTCACCATGTTCCTTCCTGGTGCTGAGTACGGGTCTCCACCGCTCTTCAAAGGAGAGCCGCGCTTTGCCTCAGCCAGCCACCGCATGAGCAATGTAGCTGTGCATTATGACACCTGCCTTCTGCTAAGCAACTGAGGTCACCTCCATCTCTTCTCTTAAACCCTTCCGTTGAAAATCAGCTTCTCTAACAGCGGCTCCGCCCACCTGCCCTGACGCTCCCTGGCCAAGCCTAGCTCGGGATGCCCATGTGTGGCCAGGTGCTCTCCCAGCAATGCCCATTGTAATTCAAACCAGGACCCCATGCAGCTTCTGCTTGCTGTCTAGGTACTAATTGCCTTGCTGGGCCTTGGCCTTCCCTCTGCCTTCCTGGTTTGAGGGCAGCGAGTACTGGCAAGCTGTCTTGGTTACTTTTCTCTGATTACTGAAATAAAATACCCAAGGCCCAGAATTAAGGAAGGAAGGGTTCATTTGGCTCACAGTTTGTGAAGGCTTTAGTCCATACTCAGCTGGCTCCAAGGCAGAGTGGCACAAGGCAGAGGGCGGCAGTTGACCGAAGTGGAGAAGAGCCAAGAGCGAAGGGAGGAGCAGCGCAGGCCAGCCGCTTTCCTGCCCTTACGTGGTCCACAGGCTTCCTGCTCCACGGCGGGTGCAGCCCTCATACTCGTAATGCCAGCATCGGACCAGGAGTCCATCAAAGACTCAAGAAGCTGTGACTGTATGAGGCTTTGGGGAGACATCTAGACAAAACCAAACGCAAGCATTTTACAGACTATAAACATAAAAGACCTGGATTTTTTTTTTCCCCCAGCACTCATTTTGCCATCCTTTCCCTTTTCCCCAAGCTACAACAGCAACACCAGCAACTGTCACCTGCCAGCTGCCTGCCTTGCACCTGGCAGTGAGCCCATCTCTCTAGGCGCAAGCGGTCTCCCGTAGCTTGCCACCAGCCAGATGCCTCTAGATGGTCTTCTGGTGAACCTTTAACTTCTGCAGTCAGAGCAACTTAAGGGACCCCAGAGCCTGTCCCACATCTCTCTGCTTCCCATTTTCTTATTTTTACTTCCCATCTCTGTCTATTTGGCACCCACTCCTGTGTTCTCAATTGCTTTGATAACATCGTATGCTCTTTGCTTCCTGGTGTGTTCTGGTGTGCCTACAGGTACCCCAGTGATGATCACTGTGGGTAGAGGCCATGGAAGTCCTCACAGGACAAAGTTTGCTTCACCATTTTGGCACCAGTTCCACGGAATGTCTCTCTGAAACTCTGTGGCTTACGTAATTCCAGCTGGACAAAACGTCTCTTCCTGGTAGCATCGCTAGCTTCCTTCTTGTCCCACTTACCCCACTTTGTCCCTTCGCCTCGTTGTTGTCTTCCCCCTTACATTACAAGGCCTCATTAGCTACACTGTGGCCTTGAACTCTACACTGGCTCTTAGCACTTTGCGGGTTGGGGTAACCTCTCTAACTCATCCGTAAGATGACGATTATGATACACCTAACCCAGGTAAAGATGAGAGGAAGATTAATTCAACTAACATGGTAAGACACCCTAGGGCATTCATTGGATATGGTCAACAGCTGGCTTTTATTATTATTTCCAATTAAGCCTCCCACTGGTTCTGAAACCTAACTGTAACTTATATACCAGTGATTCTCAACCTTTCTAATGCCTGTCCCCGCAGTACAGCTCCTCATGTTGCAGTGACCCCAAACCAAAAAATAATTTTCGTGGCTACTTCAGAACTGTAATTTTGCTACAGTTATGATTCGGAATGTAAATACCTGATATGCATTATGTATTTTCATTGCTACAAATCAAACAGAATTTAAACACAGTGATTAATCGCCAAAACAATATTTAATTATATGTTGAGAAATATTTATTACCAATTCCAATAAATAACATTTCACCATGGCATAGCATGGGTTTAAATATGTATTTTCCAATGGATTTAGGCCACCCCTGTGTTTTGGTCATTCGACCCCCACCAGGGTTACAACCCATAGGTTGAGAACCGCTGCTATATACTCTTTTAACTGTCACTGAGTTGTTCCTTTCCGTGAAAAAATGTGATCTCTATCTTTTGAAACTCATAAAATATCTCCAGTAAAATCAATAACCAATATTAGAAAATCTGAAAACTACCTTTTATTAGTTTGTTTCATAGCTAAAATCCTTACACTCATAGAAATCACGTTACCACTTCCATTCAGGTTTTGTCGACCTATATTTTTATGAATAATCACAGGAAAATACATAGCTTTTTCTACAAATATAGGGAGTCACAGGAAGTATTGGGTACAATGAGCATTTTAAGTGGCTAATGTTGGCACAACCAAAAATTCTTCACTTGTACCCCTGAGAAACAGGACACTCACATGCCAATGGGCTGAATGCCTGTAAGCAACCCATGCCTCTGGTGCCCACATAGCCCAGCATCTTGTGAAGGAAGACACTGTAGTTTCCTTCCTGCCTCACTCATAAACAATCTGCCTACTTAAAATTATCAGCAGTTTTTCACCTCCTCCTACTTTCTTCCATAACTGTTCCCTCCTCCAAAGTTTCTTTTTCCTGAAGCTTAAAGATAAAAATCTCTACCACGTCCATCCATTTCATTGTAGAGATCATCTAACCCACTTCACGATTAAGGGCCTCCACTTGATGTACAATACCAGACATCGTCTTCCAACCAAATTCTTACAATTTTACATGTTTTAACATCTGAAACAAGACATAAAACAGGAGTTACACACATCCAGCACCTTCTTCCTCTTGAGTTGGAGCTTTATTTGCTTTGTAACTTGCTGGATCTAAAGTTCAAATATGGAGCTTGTTAATGCTTATTAATACAGGCTCCAGGTCCTACAGTTTGACAATCTACTAAGTTTATGCAGCATTACATATGACCATGACCTTGCCCAGTGACAAACTCTGCCTGAGGTAAATAGGGTGACTTGTCACATCCTCACTGGTGCTGTTTAGTGTTAGAATGACCCAACTCTGAACTCTCATCCAAATGTCATGTTCTTCTAGCTCCAGCTCAAACACAGTGTGTTCGATACTGAAGCCAGGGCCAGTCTCCTCACACACTTCTTCCACCCACTCCTCGCCGCTGGCATCAGGACCATCGGTCTCATCACCCAACCTGAAAGCCTGGAAATGATCCAGCATTTCTCCGTCCCCTACTCCGGTGAAAGCCACTCATCCATCACCCGGGGTCATTGATCCCAGCTCCTGAACGCCAACCAAGTCCGCCTTCTCCTTCGCGTCTCCAAGGAGATACGTTGCTCCAGGTCTGGGTTGCTGCTTCTCATTTATTGCAGTCTCATTTGACTCATGGCAATCAGCAGCTTTCAGATTCTTCAAGTAAATGTTGCCTTTCACACCAGTCGCCCTCCTTGTGATGCAGGTAAAGTTAAGCAGCGGCACTATTTTGGAGTACAGTGACAGGGAAGGCCTGCCATGGGGCTGGCCTGGTTACCCCAAGTGCCTTTCCCTCCATTTCCTCCAATCCTCCCCCCAAACCCACTGTTACAACCATGTCCTTTAAGTCCGTGCTGCAGCCACACAGAAGCACCCAGGAGTCACTGGAGATTCCAGCCTAGTGTCTACCCCTTTCCATGGCTTGTCTTTATGCCAGGAAAATCTGTGTGCAAGCTTCTCAGCCAAAGAAGCCTCGCAATGCAAAACCTTGTTCAATTGTCTCCTCTCCAAAGTGTGGATGACAATCAAGTGACAGATGTAAAATAAAACTGATTTCCTTCAAGGGAAAAGGCTACAGAGAAAGATGGGGATTGCGATCTTGGAAAGCATAGCGAACAAGAGAAACCCACTTATATTTCCGGGTTGATAAAGAGAAGGACTGAGTGGAAGACCTCTTGTTTTCATCAAACATAAGAGATCTGGATGTGTGAAAATATTCTCTAAGCAATGCTTGAATGAAGTCATTCTATAAAAAGAGTACACTTCCGGTTTTAGCGATCATGGAGCGATTGGGATTAAATTTATCCTTCCTCTAAAAACAGCTAGAGAACTAGACAGATACGTGAAACAACTGTTTTGCAGATAGAAGAAAACTGGCAGCAAAGACTGTGATTTTCAAGAAAAAAAAAAAAAAAAAAAAAAAGCTGTCCCTGAGTTTTTGTCTGGAGAAACTCAGGGTTCTGGGAAAGGCAAGGTGATCTTAGGCAGAGGGCAGTGCCTTAAAGGGTTAAGGAGATGGAAGCTGAGCACTGAGCACGGGAAGGCCTCTGGAATCCAAGGGAATGAATTCCAGAGAGAAAGGTACTGACAGGGAGGACTCCGGGAGTCACCCTGAGATTCCCACTGAGCTGAAGCATGAGTCCTAAGTTGCCTATGTGGAAATGAAATTCCAGAGGGTTGGAAGACAGTTATCAGAACTACAAGCTGCAACTTCTCTGGAGTCCTCAGAGAGCACAGAGAAGCACTTGAGCTGTGGCCAGCCAGAGGCCAGAGGCTGCGGTGAGTACCATGACCATTCAGGAGAAGAGGCAGCCCGAAGATAAATTAATCCTGTGGGAAGGATGATTCTAAAGGTAACTTAATGAAGTTGGGTCTTTAAGCCAGGAGCAGGGTGTGCACCTGCAGTCGCACCTACTCGGGAGGTTAAGCAGGAAGATTGCTGGAATCTAAGAAACCAGAGTGAGATTCTGTCTCAAAACTCATTCGCTCCAGGAAGCAAGAGTTTAGGGGACACAACTTATCTGTAAGTAGCCTATACATCTTTTAATAGCTGCAATGTAAAGGAAAGCGGCAAGCTCCAGACACCCAATAATGTAAAAATACTAGGTATTCACGGAAGCAGGAAAGACCTGACTCATAACCAGGAGAAAATAAATCAGTAGAAACGAATCCAGAGTGAGAGAAATGACAAATTAGCAGACGAATGTGTTCACACGGCTGTGATAAACGTGTTTAACTATTTATTAAAAGCAAATACATGAACATTATGGTGTCTAAGAAATACAAAGTATCTGCTTCTCCTCTTCTCTCCCGCCACCATAATTCATGCGTAAAACTTCCGTGACTGCAAAACATATGGGGTTTCTCCCCACCAAGGAGCAAAGCTAGCATTTCTTCATCAGTGGGCACAGCCGGTCATCCTCTAACACAGTCGGTTCTCACAATGTCTTCCTGGAGGTAGCGTAAGACCCTCCAAGTGGAGGACTTGCTCCTCAGCTTTCTCTGCCTTACTGAAGCTTCACCAGCTCCAGGCTGTCTTCCCTGGACCCTGATCAGTTGTTGCACATCAAGTTTCCCACAATTCAGCTACCTGGAAGCTTCCTGAACCCTGTCCATGAGTTTCCTGGTGACTGTAATGCAGCCATCATTGCTCATAGGCTGAACTGGGACCCAGCCAGGCCCCACTGTCTGCATCCTCTTTGGCCTCTCTGTATAGCATTCTTTCACCCTAGACAGGGGGCAGCAGGCTTGCTGCAATGCAGGTCTTGCCACAGATTGTTTTGTGGCCAGGAACAGGACCAAGAGGGAAAGGTAGGGGAAACCAAAGTAATGTTTCAGTTTTATGACCCACCTTGTGAAGAGCAATTCCAGGTCCTATAGCCTGTCTTAGGGGGAAAAAAAAAAGAGCATAAAAAAGAAGAGCGTGAGCAGTAATGAACCTTGCTTTCTGAGGTCAGGGGCTTCTGCACATTAATCACGCTGTCAGGTGACAGCAAGGACCATGGGAGGAAGGAGCCGGGAGTTGAGGCTACAAGCAAACCAAACCAAGCCAGGTGCACCACAAAATATTCAAGGGAGACAGAAGATAAGGTAAAGGGATTGCTGCGGACGAAGAATGCAGTGAGAAATTCGCTGGATAGTATAAGTCAAAGATTAGACATTTGACATACAAATCTGGAAAGCATAGAGAAGCTATCCAAATGAAGCACACAAAGAAAACATAGCCTGTGATAAGCACATATATAATTTAAGCCTCAAAACAAAAATATGGACAGAAAAAACTTGAAGAAGTAGTCCGATTAGGCCGGCTGTACTGGTACACGCCTGGAATATCACCACTAAGGAGACTGAGGCAGGAGGATTGTCATGAGTTTTGAGGCCAGCTTGGGCTCCATAAGCAAGTTCAAGGCTAACCTGAACTATACAGTGAACTACAGAACCCGAACTAAATCAAAACAGAAGATGAGGAAGAAGAGGAAGGAGAAGAAAAAGAAATAGAAGAGGAGGAGGTAGAGAAATTTTCAAAATTCACAGCTTCAAATAAATCCAAGAAAGATAAACACAATGAAAATGGCACCAAGACACACAATTTTCTAAAAACTCAGAGGAAAATGAGAAAATGTCATTTATCAAAGAAAAAAAGAGAAATTATACTTAAAATAACAAAGTTAGTAATGATCAGTCATTTATTATGCAATCACTAAATAAGCAGAAAACACAATGAAATTGTACTTTAAAGTGTTGAAATGGGGCTGGGGAGATAGCCCCATGGCACAAGTGCCTGCCTGGCAAGTGCAAGGTCATGAGTTTGAACCCTGGTCCCACAAAAATAAATAAATAAATAAATAAATAAATAAATAAATAAATAAAGTCTTGAAATGAAAGCATACCGTCAAGCTAGAATTGTATATATAGTGAAAACATTCTTCAAAAATCAGACCTTTTAAAGAAACTGAGAACATTTGAATTTTTACCTATAGCCCTGTGGTTGAAGAAAAAAATAATACTTGAGGGGTATGTTTGCCATTTTCCCATTAGGATGCATTACCTGACACCTGTAGTTTATAAGTACAAAGGTGTACGTTGGCTCACTGTTCCAGGAGTCTCAGTTCATGGTTAAGTTCATGGCTTCAAGGCAGAGGGAGCTGTAGGAGAAAGTTCTTCAACCATGGCTGTCAGGTTGCAGCTTGGAACAAGCTGTTACAACCATGTCCTTTAAGTCTATGCTGCACCCCCATGGAAGCACCCAGGAGTCACTGGAGATTCCAGCCCATTATATACCCTTTTCAATGGCTTGTCTTTATGCCAGGAAAATCTGTACAAGTTTCTCAGCCCAAGAAGCCTCACAATTCAAAACCTTGTTCAATTGTCTCCTCTCCAAAATGAGGAGCATCTTGGAACAAGAATAAACCAGGATCAAGGCTGAAGAAAAAAGGAGAAACAGAAGCAGAAGAGGAGGACAGGGAGAAAGAGAAAAAGGAGAAGAAGGAAAATGGGGAGGGAAATGGGAAGGAGAAGGAGAAAGAGAAGAGGAAGGAGAAGAAAGAGGAAAAGGAGAAGGGGAAAGGGAAGGAGAAGAAGGAGAAAGAGGAGGAAGAGGAAGAAGAAATAAATAAATATATACCATATGCAATTAAATGAAATATTAATTCCATTAAGTGTTATAAAATACATTTAAAATTGTGCTTAAACTAAAATGCACTCTACCTGCTTATAGCGGGTAGAGATTTAAAATCAAATGGTTTTATACCTTAAGAAAAAGCAATTAAATGCAAATAGAATAAAGATTAGAGAAGTCTATGAAACAGAAAATGAAAAATAATAGGGAAATTCACTTGAGCCAAAAACAGTTGAATGTCAAATAAATCAATAAACTCCCACTAAGCCAGAGCCACATTTTTATAAAACATTCAAGTGTATTGGAATCAACAGTGTTCAGCGTGCCTTACGATCCAAGCCCATTACTGGGCCAGTCCCAGAGTTCCTGGATCAATGAATTGGGAGTTGGTCCCTAAAATACTCATTTTTTTCTTTCTTTTATTTTTTCAGGGGATAAGAGGTTATAGGACTTTTATCTCTGCCCTGCTGTATTATTATTAACAATAGTTAATACATTGCATAAGGTTGTTTTCATCATAGGTGTTCAGAGTACTAGATGGTCTTAACCATCCAGCAGAAAAGTCTAGCCATGTGGTATAAAATATTCATTTCTAATAAGTTTTCAAATGATAACGCTTCCTGGTGACCACATTTTCAGAACAAGGTAAACTCATCAATTAGAAGAGAGAGAAACTAAAAAAACACAAATTACTAATATCAGGAATAAAAAAGATATCATGATAAATCTATAAATATTAAAAAGAAAATAAGGTATAGTAAAACATAAGTACTACGGATGATTTCTTTTTTCTTGGTACCAGGGACTGAACTCAGGGCCCTGCACTTTCCAGGCAAGCACTTATTCCACCGAGCTATCTCCCTGGCCCTACTATGGATGAGTTTTTGCTGGACACTTAGCAATTTAGATGACACTGACCAGTTCATTAAAATACACAAACAAGAGACACAAGAAGAAAGAAAAAACTTGAGGAGTTTGTAGCTGTGGAACAAACTGAATTTATAATTTCAAAACATTCCAAAAGAACACTTAAAGCCCAATGGCTTTTCTAGTGAACCCCATCACATATATAAAGAGTAATTTGTACCAATCTTCCATAACTTCTTTCAAAAAAGGAAGAGAAAGCTTCCCAACTCATAGAAGAGCAACACTACTCTAATGCCGAAATCAGAGAAAGGCATTGTAAGAAAACAGCTGACTAATACTTTTCATGATTTTATACCCTCAAATCCTAATGGATACAAAAGCACAAGTCTAGGAATATATAAAAAGAATAACATGCCATGACCATGTGTGATTTATACCTGAAACCAAAGGTGAGTTTAATACCAGATGATTCATATGAATAAAAATTTGTGATCTTAAAAACATCAGAAAAATAAAGAGGTGGACTATGGAGAGGAACATGTACACAACGACCAAATGACAAAGGACTCATGTCTAGAACATGCATAGCTGGCATATACCTCATTGTGAAATCCTTGAATCCAACTCAAAGAGAGGCGGGGGAAAGAGAAAAGAGAAAGGATGGAAGAGAAGAATGGCACACTGTCTTGCAGAGATGTTGTCTGCCAGACTCTTGGAGTCAGAAAGGAGAGTCCCATGAGACTCTGGGCAGCAATTTTGGAGAGAATTCCCTTAGTCATGAATCAGGTGCCGCTGGGGTCATCTTCATTTGCACATCAAAGGTCAGTTGGCTCGGGAGTGACTTCCGGTGACTCCAGGGCTATACTATCCGTTTCTTCCTAATAGAATCTGACCCTGCACAGCTACCTATAGTTGAATTATGGCTTGACAGCAATCGTCTCTGAGCTGAGTCATGAACTGGAGGTCTGATTCACCCTTATATCCCCAGTACCTGCCATGAAGCTTGGCAAGAAGAGTCATTCACTGAATGCTTGTTGAATGACCTTTCGGTTCCTCCTACGGTGAAGCTACCCATCGTCCAGCCAGAGTTGGCCCGACATGGACGTGATGGTCACAGTATGCAGATCAAGGTTTGGGGCCGTGCTTCCTTTTCCTGGCTTCCTCATTTCTTTCTTTTTCCATTTACAGGTGGGGCTGTGCCTTCCCTGCCTGTTGGGTTTCTGATCTCCCTGAGTGCAAGGCTTGGCGTCATGAAGCCCTTTCGCTTCAGCTTTCACAGCTTCACTGGGACAGATGTGGTGAATTCTGAAGCTGCATAACTGCTGCGTGGGCACTTGGCAGCTTCTCCCCTGAGCCTGGCTGAGAGCCCCTGGCTGGGGAATGGGCCTGGCACACAAGGGCAGAGAGAAGACCCAGGCCGGGAGAGTCTTGGCCCTGTCTCTCACCAGCCCTGAGACTCTGGGCAAAACTCCCAGTCTCCATGTTCCCTCGTCTTCTGATAGACTTGGCTTCTCTGCTGCCTGAGTGGACATCAAAGACAACAAGCTCTTTCTTAGTGTCTCAGGCCTGTGGTGTTTGTATAACTAAATACTGAGGAACAAATCACATATTTCACATTAGAGCATTTGGAAATTGTGGCTTCACTCTCTTATAGAGTGCTTCCTTGCTTGTCATCCATGAGACAGAAGACAGCTGTCCTTCAGTGAGAGTGTCCCTCTGTAGTTGACCTTGTCGCCTCCACACCCACTGGGTGGGCCTGGTCCCTGTTCCTGATGTGCCTTAGTCGGGGGAGACCTCGCTTCATCTGACCCATTGTCATTCTGGAGCTGTGTGTAAGAGAACAAGGCCACACTTGCGCCCCTCGCCACCACCACCTTTCCTCCACTGCCTCCCTGCTTCTGCCTTCTCCACACAGGAGGTCACCGGAGCAAGCGGGCAGCAGGCCCGTGTCTGCCCTGTGTAGGACTTCACTCCAGGTTTGTAAGCCATTGTGTTTTAATTAAAAGCTTCACGTCTGAGGTCTCAAAGAGGCCTCATTTTTTCCTGAGGCTCCAGTCTCCTCAAAAGGCAAACTCCGACAGAAAGGAAAACTTTCGCCTACATACAGAGTTGGAAATTCTCAGACACTGAATCTTTATTTTTTTTATTTTTTTTTATTTTTTATTTTTTTAGACACCGAATCTTGAAAGGACAAAGGAAAAGACAAAATGCTTCGCCAAATCCTAGTTTTGTGCGTGTTGATTGATTTCTTACTTAACAATGAGTCAGGTTTATTTCAAGATATAAATGGAAAATAGCTTTCAAATTATCACAGGCACTAGGCCAAGTATCTCAGACACTTATGAATATCATTATAGGATTATCATATTTACTGTCAATAGCTCTCATTAATACCTTGTGCAGAAAGAGGAATACTTCAGAGCATGTTGGAGAAGTGTGCAGTGTTGCTCTCTCCAGGATGAAGTAAGTCCTGTGATCTGCCCCAGCCGATGGCTAGACAGCCCACAACCTTCCTGACCACCTGCCTCTGTCCTCTCCGTGCCTCCTCCTAACTCAGTGGCTCTCAACCTGTGGGTCTCGACCCCAGCGGGGGTCAAACAACCAAAACACAGGGGTCACCTAAAGCCGTTCCGAATTATAGCTGTAGCAAAATTACAGTTTTGAAGTAGCCACCAAAATTATTTTTTAGTTTGAGGTCACTGCAACATGAGGAACTGTACTGCAATGTCACGGCCTTAGAAAGGTTGAGAACTTGGTTAGGACCTAACCAGAGAAGGCTCTCATTTCATTTTACTTGGCTAATTTTATTTTTCTTGTACCAGATACCATGCTTTGGTCATAAAGATAGCTGTGCCCTCCCCTCAACGGAGCTTGCAGTTTGACTCTGCAGATAGGAAGAGAAGCGAATAATGTTAACCATGGTGCCTGCGTTTTAAAGGATAAATTGGAATTTAGCATGCAGGCAACCTGGAGAAAAATTACTGCTACATGAAGACCCATCACTCTCCCTCCACAGTCCTAACCTTAGCACTCAGATCTACTGTATTTAGAGGGTTTAAACAAAAAGTATTGCAAGACAGAATGAGCGATTTTACTTTGGAATGGCCAGGCATGACTAGCTGTTAGAGGCCCAGTAAATAATAGCAGTCAGCACACATACAGCATTCGCCAAATGCCAGGCACAGCTCTGAGTCCTAGCATCAAGTCCGCTAGTCTTTGGCCTCATATTCTAGGTAGGAAAACAAAAGGCTAACTGACCTACTCCGGAACACCATCGCAAGTAGACTAGACTCCAAGCAGGCTGCTCCTCAGTGCAAGTGCCAAGCCAAGGAAGTATCGGGGTCCACTTGGGGACTTGTCTTCACTAGGAGCTGAGTTTGATAAAGCAGAGATGAAATTCCAGTGGAAGTTCCCAAGAGTAACAAAGCTAGTATCAGAGGACTTGGGAGAAAGGGTGCTCTCACTGATCCCAGCACCGCTCCTGGCATGCACCACTTCAGGTATTTTCTCAAGAGCATAAGGAGACACTGAACTGAGTTCTCATCACTCCGCCTGGCTTTACTGCTTTTCCTGTGAATGTGGTGCTTGGCTGAGACAAGAACTTCTTGGCCATAGAAGCATTCAGACAGGGGTGTCCAAGTTAGGGGAAAGTGACATATAGGGAGGAGCAGTGTTCTAGGACTTAAGGGGGCTTGTGCATGGCTCTGGGGCAGCCTGATGTTTGGGGAATCCATCAGAAATAGATGAAGAGAGAACGCAATTAATTTTCCATCTCTTCCAGATCGAACAGAAAGGCTCAGAATTCCAACAAAGCCCTGCAGGGACCTCACCCGGGCCAAGAGAGTGAAGCACCTTCCACTCTCGACGCTCATTTCTCTGGACTCCCTTGCCATGCGCAGTCACTTTCGCAGGCGCTGCGGGCTCTCTTCTGGGGCCGCAGAGTGTAGCTCACTCCCAGGCAATAAACCAGAGGACGGCAGACACTTACATTGGTGGTAGCAGGGGAAGTACAACTTTTTGAAATTATAAAGAGCCATTTGATTTTAATTCAACAACATGGAGAACATCACTGTGGGCTACAGATAAACACTGCCAAGTTAGAGCAGCGGCTGTCCACACGGGGTCCATTCAGTCCTCCAGGCCTCAGCAGACTTGGTCATTTCTAGGGTCTGTTTCTCTGTGGTTGTGTTTATGCATTGGGCTCTGGCAAGGGCAAAGTGTTTGCTTCTGACCTGAATAAAATACAGACATCACCTCACCGGGGCTCATCAAAAACACAACTTGTCCTCCCATTCATCTTTGTCAGACCAGCGGGAGCAGCCAGGCTGGGTCATACAGGGTCACCACATCCTTTCCTCTGGAGGGGAAGATTTCACCCTTTATTCTACTGTGAGGCTCAGGCATACTTTGACCTTGCCGGCTAATACCCCATTAAGCCCCTGCATCCCCATTTAAATTATTTCTCCCTGGGGTCAAGGAATGACACAGGCCATTGAGATGAGTCTGGAGAGGGCTTCCAGGGTTATTAAAGGATGTGACCCTGGTTTTATTTCCTAATGCTCCATTTTCTGCTCTTTTTACAAGGGAGGATCCTGTCTGACGCTCAGTCCTACAGACTGTCTGACCCCACTCAGTGGCTGCATCTCCAGCATCCTCCCCTCCGCTGTGAGATGATCTCTGGGATGTGGCAAAGTCCAGGAAGCAGGCCCAAGGGAGTCAATGCCAGGCTGCGAGCAGAACTGTTTATCTTACCAGCAGCAGAGCCTTGCTTCGCCCTGCACTGCAGATCTCTTGGGACACTGGGCATCCTGTGTCAGACAGTTTTGGAAAACGCAAGAAGAAGGGGTCTGTTCACTGTTATTTACAGTTCAGTAAGCCCTAGCATTTCTTGGTCTAGCCAGGTTCCCAACTGACCAGACCAAACTGCAAATATAACCAGCTCATGCAAGGGACAACTTTCCCCTCGGGCCAGCATCTGTTGCCAACCACACAGTCACTGTGGCCCCAAGTGACATGTGTGCCTCTGGAAGTTCTGCCCAATCCCAGTTCTGGGTGGACAGGCTGGAAGGGACGTGCAGACACTGGATGGTGCAAGAGCTGGGCTGGTATGGATCAGAGGGCCTGCAGCAGCCACAGTGCACACAGCAGGCATAGCTCAGGCCCCGCTCTCCAGGTCCCTGCAAGAGAAACAGCCCAGGCATTTTTTGTTAAAATCATATATGTGTTTCAAACACAATGCATAACAATTATAACGCTCTAGTCAGCCCAGAATCGTCTGAAGGAGTGCTTCTCAAAATTTTACATTTATTTCAAACATTCAAAATCTTGCTGTGCTATAGATTCCCACTGGGAAGTCTGGGATGAGAACTGGGATTCCGTATTTTTCATCATTTCCAAGAGCTGCCGAGGGTGCCACCTTATATCATCCATGGCTCGGCTCCCAATCTCCTCACACCCATCTTTCTGGGTCCACTGAGGGTTGGATTATTGTGTGTTCTGTTTTCTTTGCCAGCAGTGGAGAGAGCAAGCATCCTTCCATAGCGACACCTAAAACATAACTCATCCAGAATTGCATGACATAATCACTTGACCTAATATTAATACAGAGCCAGGATGATTCTAAGTTTGGGGCTATTGTCTCCATAATTAATTGTATTAGTACATTTTACAAGTACATAATGACGGTACTCATCATAGGGAATTTGTACCTGTATGTGAGGCATTTTATTTCACCATTTTCCCCATTCCCCTCCCCCTCTTCAACCCATCTTCCAGTCCCTCTGTGTAAAGCCTCGCTTCCACTTTATCCTTCTCTGTCATCTTTTTATCTCCTCTCCCCTTCCTTCCCTTCCTCACTCTCCCACCTTGGTTCTTCTTAGCTCTTCTTCTGTTCTCCAGTGTCTTCCCCTTTCACAATATTTACAGCACATCTTGGTTTACTCTTTCAGTTTCTCACAAGAAGACGACAATGTGACATTTGTACTTGGGATTCCAATGCATTTCACTGAAGAATACAGTCTCAAATTATATCCATTTATCTAGAAATGCTTCAAATTTATCCTTGTTTATGACCGAGCAATACTCCATTATATAAAAAAAAAAATCCACATCTTCTTGATCCATTCCTCAGTTAACGGACATTGGGGTTGCATTCGATGATTCAGTTATTACAAACTGTGGTGATATAAACATGGGCATACACATCCATGTGGTATGATGTTTTCCATTCTTCCAGAAAAAAACATTCTGAAGAGAAATTGCTGAGTCCAGTGGGACCTCCGAGTCTAGTTTGTGAGGACTCTCCATACTGATTTCCACAGTTGTTGCACCAGTCTACACTCCCACCGTGAGTGAAGAAGCGTTCCTTTTTCCCCACAACCCCTCTAGCATTTGTTATTGGTTGATTTCTTGGTGATAACAATTCTTTCTGGAGTGAGACGCAATCTTAGCATTTCTTAAAATTTTGTCTAGTAACCAGTAATATTAAACATTTTTATGTCTATTTACCATTCATATTTCTTTATCTGAGAAATGTATATTCATCTCTGACTCCCATTATTGGATTTGGTATTTAAATTTGGAGGTTGTGATTTTTTTCAACTTTTTATGTGTTCTAGATATACCAAAAGACTTACAGATTTAATAACCAAATTCATCGGCATAGGTGGATGCAAAATCAGCATTCAAATCAATAGAATTTCTGTACAAAACAACCAACTCACTGAGAAAAAAAAAAAATAGAAAAACCACGCCCTTTACAATAGAACCCAAAAGAATGAAATATTTTAGAATAAATCTAACAAAGGAAGTAAAAGTTTTACTACAGTACTCTGAAAAAGGAGATTAAAGAGGATGCCAGAAAATAGAGAATTATCCCTTGCTCATAGGTAGGAAGATCCAACATAGTAAAACAGCCATACTCCCAAGATTGTATGGTTTCATGCAATCCCAATTAAAATATCATTAGCTCACACGATTAACGAAAGCATTCTTAAAATTCATTTGGAACCAGAAGAAAGCTAAAATAGCAAAAACAATTCTCAGCAACAAAGGCAAGGCAGGAAACACTACAATTGTGTGTCTGTGTGTGTGCATGTGTGCATGTGTGTATGTGTGTGTAAATAATGTTTTGAAGAGAATACAAAAACTAGTAAAAAAAAAAGAACTGAGACAATACATAATTTCACTAAATAAAGTGACAGAACTTCAGCAATAGTTGTTCTATTGCATCGTCTTGAGCCAGCTACTGAGACAGGGTGTGACAGCACACATCTGTAATCTCAGCACTGGGGAGGCTAAAAACAGGAGGATCACTAGGAGTCCAAGCTGCATGGTGAAACCCTGTATCAAATACATTTATCAATCAATCAATCAATCAATTTTTTTTTTGTCTTTTTGAGACAGGGTCTCGCTATGCACTTGAGGCTGACCTGGAGCTCACTTTTGTAGCCCAGGCTGGTCTCGAACTCACACCCATCCTCCTGCCTCAGCCTCCCGAGTGCTGGGATTACAGGCGTGCGCCACCACGCCCGGCACAATCAATTTAAATTTACTGGAATACTATGAAGATGATCTATCTCTGTTTTTATATGTATTGAAACATAAATGCATAATATATAAAATAAATAAAATTCACAGGAATTTTTAAGATTTTTAAGAATTTTTAAGATTAAATTGTGCAGGCAGACACAGGGGCACACATCCATGATTACAGCGTTCCAGGAGGTTGAGGCAGGAGGAGAATCCAAGATGAAACTGAGTTAGGACAACTCAGTGACAGAGGAAACCCTGTCTCAAAAAGCAGAGTGAAAAAGACTGGCAAGGTGGGTCCATGGCAGGAGCCCATATTCAACCTCCAATACTTGGGGAAGAAAAGAGCTCAGAAATATGTCCTTTTCTTTTGTGGCTGGCTCAGCCTGCTCTGGGGGGATGCAGCTGGCACAGAATGTGGCGCCAGGGAGCCGAACCCCATTCCCTGCGCTTTGCCTAAGCTTGCCTAAACATGCACTTTAGACCACTGAGCTATCACACCAGCCCCAGAAATTATGTTTTGCTTCATGTTTGTTTTCTAATTTATTATGATTCTAGAGTTGCTAGAGCATGTAAATAAAAATATTAACTAGATACATTCTTTTGTGAGTGCCCTTACACTCACAAAAACTGTTGATTGTCATCAACGACATGGTGAGAGGTGGCTTCTCAGCCTTTTGGCTAAGATCAAGTGTGACAAATGCTGCCAAGTGCCTTTCCCTAGAAATACAGGCTGGAATACCCATTACGGTGGGCCTTCACCCACGTCACCCACTGGACATCTCCCCTGTGGCATCCTGCTCTTCCCCAAAGTTACAATGACCCCAAAAGGTGAACACTTATGATGGATTCAGAACATAAAGGATCTGGGTGTGGCAGTAACCCCAGCACTCCGAAGGCTGAGACAGGAGTTTAAAGTCAGCCCGATTTACAAAGTAAAAGGCCCTAGCCAAAGAAAAGGAAACCGCAGCAATTCAACTACAGAGACTCATTTAAAAAACTTCCAGAATGATGGTATGAATGTGTTCAAACTTCGGGGAGGAGAGGTACTTAGGGACTAATCGCAGTGCACCTTTCGCTGTAAAATGTATACAGGTGTCGTATGCCTCAATCCCACCTCATGCAGGCTCGTACTGTGGGCCCTCCCCGTCTTCCAGCCAAGGTTTTATCCCCCAGACCTAGTGAAGGAGGCAGGAAGAAACCCTAGATCTGCTTTTCCTAGTCTCCTACCTGTCAATTCAGGAATCAACTGAGAAACAGAATCCTAATATGTCAGTGCAGCAGCGAACCCTGAAAGATACAGAGAAGTCAGCCCTGCGGCCAGTTGGTTTTTTTTTTTTTTCTTCTCAGGAAAGGAGGTAGAAAGCCACATGAAATGTGAACAGATGGCCGCCACTGGAAGCTCGAGGGCCAGCAGCCGCCCACTGGTAGCTTGATTTCAGCCAGTTGTGTGAGAGCACTCGCTTCCCAGGCCTAACCTCCCCAAAGTCCAGGATCTCTACCCCTACCTCTTGTTTGCAAATGAGCTTATTACCAGCAAGGATGTGCTTGTATAAGTACTAATGCTTGTGCCTGACCCCAAAGTTCCATAAACAGAAGGTCCTTCCCAGCATATATTTTCCCATTTGGAAATAATTTTCCTTCTGGTTTCAAATCTAAAAATGATACCCAGGGAAAACCAGGGTGGGCCTCTGAGCTGCATCATTTGACGCAGACCAGCTCCCATCCAACCAGACACCACGTCCAAGACAAGCAACATGTGGGTGAGGAGAGAGCCCAGGGACGGCTGGGACTTTCACGAGACCACATGTGAAGAAGGCAGCTGGGACGCAGGCTGGGCGTCCTAGGCTCCCCCCCAGAAAACCAGCACGCAGCCTTAGCCACGCCCTCCCCGTCGGCCGAGAGATCCCAGCCACCCACCAGACACACACGCGTGCAGCCCCCTCCGACTGCTCCAGACTGTCTCACAATCGGCTATAGCTCAGCAACCTTGTGAAGGCATGTGTTGCCTCTGAGGTTAACACTATGAAATCTCATTTCTCCTCTGAGGTCCCCTGTGAACCTTGGAAGCCACAGAATCCTTCCTGGGGCAGAGAGCCCGCTTCATCAGGCCGCCCGAGCTCCCTGGAGGCTCACAGCGGCCACAATGACTCAGAGCGGCTTTCCGCCCACAAGGTCCCCACGGGCAAGGACACCATCTGGTTACCAGGAGCAGCGTGCGCAGCGCCAGGCCACCCTGGAAGGCCAGTGAAATAGGGGTCGAGCTCCCAAGCGGGACACACATTCTCCTCCTTCTCTGCTTGCTGTGCAGCTGCGTCATTCGAAGAACGTTTCTTGAGGCTCTGCCTCGTCCTGATGCAGTCTGCACCGTGCTGGACCGTGAGCGTGCTCAGCAGGAAGACGGTCTCTGTTCTCAAAAATCTGAGTACAAAAGCTTAAAGAATGCAGACCAAAAAAACGTCCTCCAGGGAGAGGTTATGCCTGCTGTGCACGTTGTGTTATGGCAACTTGATTGGAGTGGGAAACACCTAGCAGACTAACACTATGATTCTGGATGTATCTGTGGAAGACTGACGGGTAGGCCAGCAAACTGAAGAGAAAGACCCGCCCTGCTTACGGCTGGTATCAACCAATAGGCTTGTAGCCTGGGTGGAATTTTAAAAAGGAAAGAAAAAGGAAGCACACAGGTTTCTAAAGTCAGTGCTGGGGTGTGAGTGCTCCCTTTGCTGCTGCTTCCTCTAGCCTTTGGTCCCGGGTTCCTTCAGCCTTTCAGTACAGACTCGAGCCAGTCACTCTTTGGTGCGCTTCTAGCCTTGACCTTAACTGATGCTGCATCCTCGATCAGATCCCTTTTGTCCTGCTCGGTAGAGCTGGAGGAGATTATACCTAGAGGCGATCATTAGTGTTTTACTGATAAAAAATGAGAAAATGGGGCCCGGCGGGATGGCTCGGTGGTCTGGAGCGCCTGCTTGGGGAAGCTTGAGTGGATTCAGGGACTGCGGTTCGATCCCCGGCACCACATGCTGCACCAGCCCTGCCCTTGGGGCGGGCTGAGCCAGCCATAAAATGGGTGAATAAACAAAGGTTCTGAAACAAGAAAAAAAAAAAAAAAAGAAAGAAAAAAAAATGAGAAAAGTGGGAAATCCTTCGAATGTCATAAACATGTGATTAAATGTTGAGGCAGTAACTGGTCAGCCGCTAGGTGCATTCATTCATTCTTTTCTTCGTTCCGCAAATACTCATAGAGCACCTAATCTCTGCCTGTGGAGAGGCCAACCCTGGAGACACAGGTGTGAGTGAAGAGGAGGACGACCTTGCCTTATCCTAGCATGGACGTTAGTGAAAAACAGATACGCACCTGGCACCTTTCGATGAGCTAATCAAAGTGGAATTAAAGCCCTTCATCTGAAACAGAGGGGTGATTGGCCAAAAAAAAAATGTTGGAGAAAAGATAAGTATACTAGCAACTCCCTTACCAAGGTTTTCAAACACATCTCAAGTTGTGTACATGGCATTCCCTTTGTAAGAAAGATCAGCATAGTTTAATATTGTAAATCTGAAGACAGATGGCCAATTCCATGAAGCATGTGGTGATTTACACAGTGCGTGCTGACTACTAAGGACAAAGGTCTGTGAGAAGTCACCTCTGCGTGGGGTGCTTCTCCGAGGATGCTGCTGGATGCGAACGCGTCTGTCCACGTGAGTACCACGTGTCCACCCCTCATTGCTGCCACGCTGCCATTTGCGAGGGAGGAAGATTCCTCCTGAAGGTAAGATATAGGTCACCGCGAGGGCCAATAATGAAACAAGATCGTTATTTTCCCGGTCCATTTTCTTTTTCTTCTATGGTGCTGGGGACCTTCTGCATCCTAGGCGAGAGTTCTTACAGCATCACCAGCCTGCACTTAATGAACAGCTTCTAAAAACTAACCTGTTTCCACTGTATGGTTCCAGAGACACCCATCTAAGCAGTCTGAATGCCCTGTCCGCAGATGGCCCTCTGCATCTTCCTGCCCTTAGATTACTCATCCAGCTCCCAGCCAGCCACCCACGAGGCTCCCCAAAGTCTGATCAAAGCTGCCCGAACCGGCAACATGGCTCATTTCCTTGACACAGGGGTACAAGTGTAAAATTGCTTTTCCCAGCTTGAGGACATTTTAAAAATAATCATTTACCTTTAATGAGCA
>PVJA010006982.1:30246-59204 GCA_004027025.1 Myocastor coypus
AGGGAGGGAGGGAGAGACTGCTTTGAAAATGAAGATAAGATCCAAGTCCCTCAGAATACCCAGCTCACTCAGGACAGTGTTACACCCAGTGGATCTGGGGTCTGCACCCATCTCTAAAACTTGGGCAGGCCTGTCAGTCCTCTCTGACTTACAAAGTGAAAGAGGATTCAGAAGACCAGTGCAAAGGGAAAGCAAAGTTTATTTGTGATACAAAACCACTTTGAGGAATAGGGGACCTGGGTCACTGCTGAGTCTGAATCTGTGATTCAGTTTTATGGGGCAGGGGACCTCCCTCCACTCCCCTGAGGGTTGACACATGATCGGATATTGGGCTTGTTGTTAGGGGTTTGGGTACCGTGAGCTATTAGGGAAGCTGAGGAGAACATAGCAACCTTCGCCAGGAGGGACGGTGCTGGCTGCCCAGAGAAAGTTAACCTGCAACTTCAGAAGAAAAATCACAAAGCTGTTTGAAAAACTAGCCATCTTTTACAATCACTTGAGGCTCATTTTTAAAAGCTCTAAGAGGTCTTGGACCTTTTCACCCTCCACAGGGGGCCCTTCTGTCCCTACAATAGATTCTTTCACTAATACTTTGATGGCAGCCACACTGAGCAGAAGATTATGGACAACAGAATGAGAGCCTCGGTAACTGGCGATTATATTTTTTCACCCTTTTCCTCAAGAGCGGAGTCTCCCTATGTAAAGCGGACAAAGTCCCTGTTTGTGGGGCCAGCATAGACCTGGGCACATAGAAGAGGGTGTCTGGCTATTCTGAGTTCAATCCTCATCACTCAGCTCCTATCTTCAGGTCCCTGTAGCTTCCAGTGCATTCCTGCCTATGCGATACCCTGAAGACAGCCTACCCGAATCAATATATTTTCCAGAAGCTATTGTAGCATGCATGGTTCAAAGCTTGGCCCAAAGTAGTTCTGCAATAAATGTGTTCGATACAGCAGGTCGCAGGATCTGTTCTCTTCACAGTTACCACAGGGAGCTCCACAATCAAGCAAGCTTGGGAACCCGGCTTGACACAACACATCTACCTGAACTATCAGAAGTAAAAAGATTGGGTAAGAGGCTGAGAAGAGTTCCGTGATGCTTTGCGACCACCCCAATGTACTGCAGTGGGAAGAGACACGGGAGACAGAGTGAAGGAAAAGCACTCAACAAATAATGACTACTTCGGTTAAGTGGGAAGCCTGGGAGACAGTTTCTTCCAAAAAGAACCAGAAAATTTCGTTGAGTAAGTACCTAAAGAGACAAAAGGAAACATTGAGTCTTCAGAGTAACAGACAGAGGAAGAACAATGCTGGGAATTGGTCCTTCTGTATCAAATAAGTGGTTATTTCTTCTGAAAACAGTACATGAAGACTGACACAGAAATCCCCCATGCTTATGAAGGGAATTCCAAGCCTTTCAAGGCTGGACATGAAACTTTGAAACATAATCAGCCAATGTGCACATCAACCATGAAATTAGCCCCAGGGTCTCAGATGTCCCTACTACATCCAAAATAGTGCATTCGACCTACAAAGAGCCCGGATCATGGCTCTCATCCCGTCACATAATCATTTCTCACCAGCCTCATTTGAGGCTACTTGAGAATTAGAGTAAATCTCTGTGTAGCACACCTTAAAGCTCATATGAAGAACAAAGCTCCTGAGTCACGTATCTGGCTGCGTGATGCAAGGCTCAGAGCCTTTTCCCATCGGTATTACCTCGCGCTGCCAGCTTTTTGTGCTGAGTCCTAAGTTCACAGCTAAAGCACCCATGAGACTCGGTAAGTTGACACGTGCCAACTTGTTCATCCCGAACATAGCAGAGTCAGTCACTTCGGCTGAGAACTGTCCTCACCCTGCCCCGTCCCACCTCCCTCTTTTGTGCGCACAGCCCAAGTTTACATGGTCAGTGGAGACTGCAGCCCTTTGTGGGGAGCAATGATGAGGTATGGGGAATACCGTTAACCCATCCAGCCTCCTGAACTCCCACAGGCCTTGGGAAATACATGTCCCTCTTTCCTGGTCTTCTGCTGTCTCACCTGTAAAGCGGGGCTCAGCAGAGTAACATCCAACTGAGGAGAGAGAGAGAGCTCAGAAAGGAGCTTCCCTGTACCCGCTGCAAAGTCCACTCACTGTGCTAGATAAAGTTCATGACATCCGGGACCACAAGCAATTCTACGCCCACCTGCTGTCAAGGTACTTCTCCACGTCACTCACAGAGCCAACTGGAAGAGCTGTGAGCGAGTGGCTTGCTGGCATATAGAAGGCTTTTTAAAATATATTTGGTACAGGGTCTCACTACACAGCTCAGAGTCTTAACGATCTTCTGGCTTTCAGCCTCCCCAGTGCTGGAATTACAGGTGTGCACCACCACACCTGGGCTCAGTTGCCAGCTCAGCACTCCTGAGGGCAGGGCTGGCGTGGCATGCAGTATCTGGGGTCAAATGCCACATAGTAGGCATTTAAGAAATACTTGCTGAGCTGGTAGATTAGAAGGCCGATGTGGATGAGTAGGTAGGTAGGCGGGCAGATGTGGCTATGAACAAAGCTCTAGTTCCAGGCCCTAAAACTGGTTCCATGCCTGAAAAGTTATGAACCCTCATAAGCCTATTTAAGCTCTCCAGGACTTAGTTTCTCTCCCTTAAAAAAGGCACTAATTAAAAGCTTCGCTCATGAGGTCAAGTGAGGATTAAAGAAGATGAGAATTGCTCAACACTCTGGCTAGTAAACGGTTAGTTTTAATAAACACTAGCAGCCTTGATTATGCAATAAGGACAGGTCATCTGATTAAAAGAAAACTTTGAACTATGCTAAATCAGGAAAACACAAAACGTTCATAGAAGTCTGGTACAGTCCTGTAGGCCACCTCCGGACCCCTCAGGAAATACTGCTGGGCCTAATGAGCTATCTGAGAATAGCGGTGGACCGCAGCAGTGTGTGCTGGCCAAGCTGCTGCTTACGTGTGCGTGGGACGGCCTGGAAGAGCAAGCAGCGAAGGGATGGGCAGACAGGTGAAATGCCTGAGGAGATGCGGGGGAAATGGCAGCGTGTCCCGGTCAGTGCTCTTTACCCAGTGTGACTTTGTTTCCCATAGCGTATTTGGCAATAGCTGTAGATATTTTGTGGTTGTCATAACAGGGAGATAGTACTGGTCACCAGAGGGCAGAGGCCAGAGAGGCCGTGGGAGATCCTGCCATGCACAGCAACAAAGAATTCTCAGTCCACAGCATGCACACTGCTTATGAGCTTAGAAACCCTGCTCTAGTTCATTGGTTTTAAAACTGTCATCCTCTAGGTGCTGAGGAAATGGCTCAATAGAATAAGTGCTTGCTTGGCAAGTGCAAGGGCCTGAGTACAATCCCCAGTTCTGGAAACAAAAACAAACTCCCCTTCCACGGATCATCGGTCTGTCTGTCTATCTGTCTGTCTATCTATCTCTAGTCGTCTGTGCGCACAAGCACTAACACATATAGCTATTTTAGGTAGAGCTCCCTAAAATTCAGCTGGGCTTCAGGATCACTATTCTCACTATACTCTTATGTCAAGGACTTACCAGATGTCTCACTTTAAGACACATCACGCTTTCATGAGGGAAATTAAAATTCCCCGTAGGAGTTGGGTGTCAGAAAGTCAGCAAGAGCTGCTTGACTTCAAAATAAGGGAACCACAATATCTGAATTTCAAATCACAAGGGGCTTTTGAGGTTGAGGAAGCAGGAAACTGCCTTATTAAGGGATAGTTTGACTGTGGATTATTTTCCACACAAAGCAGTTCAATAGTAAAAGCATTTCAGTGTAGCAAAGATTCTTTTTAGTGCTTTGGAATTCGTGAAGGAGGAGGCAGCAGAACTGTGGCACCAGTGGAAGGTCTCCTGGCCCCTCCCGCCATGCAGGGCCCTGTGGGTGACACTGAAATCTCCGAATTGGAAAATTTTAAAAGATGAATATGGAAATTCATCAGAGAGAAATCAACGCTTCAAAATCAACCTAGAAATAGAGGTTTATAAGGCATGCACTGTGCTTCGTTTCGGTCCTGTCCCCCTACACGGTTTTCCTTCTGCCCCTCGGGGATGTCCCCCTTTGTCCTCCTCACAGAGGTCTTGGGGCTGCAGCCCCAAGCTCCCAACCCTTTGATGGCCCTATTATTCTAAGTTTTATCATGTTTTTAAATTTATATACAATGAAAAGTATAAGTAGTCTTAAGTAGTCAGTCAGAGGGTGTTAGACAAATGCATTTTCTCTTCTCACTCAAGTCCTGGTGTCGACAATTTCTGTGCCCATCCTCAGGCCCTTTTCCAGTCCTTTACGGGGTACCACATATAATGAATTTACGAATCTGGGAGAAATAACGATCCGATGGAAGCAGCTGCAGACACAGAGGAAACGCAGGCATCATGGACTTTGTCCTAGGGCACACGGAGGAGTCCAGAGGAGCAAAGCCCTACTCACACCAGCGTTCCGAGTCTCTTCTGTCACCCGCCGAAGTGTCTGCACCTCAGGACCAACAGAGCTGCTTTTTAATTATTTAATTCTCTCCTGGGGTTTGAAACCAGGCCCTTTGCACCGAGTTTCATCTCTTCCTTTTTTAACATACTTTTTGAGCCAAGGTAGCCTAAAGTTTCTAAATCGCCCAAGCCGAGCTCAAAAGTGCAGCTCTTCTGCCTCAGCCCCTCAGAGCGCTGGGAGGACAGGCCTGCCCCACCATGCCTGGCTCCCGCTGGCTCTGTTATGGGGACACAGGCGTCAACAGAGCTTCTGCGATGCTCCTTGCTGGGCGTCCCCATGGCTACTTAACCTACAGAGTTAATGTTTGCTTCTTACTTGCCTTCCAAATACTTAAACAAACTGAAAATATTAACAGATTGCACCGTATCGTTTCATAATCAGGGTGTGGGTATACTGCTATGGCATGTGTAAGATTAGGGACAGCTGTTCTGAGGGCAGAGAGGGAAGGAAAAGAATCTTCAATTAATCTTTCTGCTTAAAACCCTCCCTTCCACCTGACCGTAGGACAGGGCTTGGCCTTACCAAATGCTTCCTTGTGGGGTTAAAAACGTGTCGTTCGAAATGATTCTAGCGCTCCTGGGCGGCAGTTAGCTAGAGAGTGGGACTGAATACAAAGTGGCTCCAAATTGTATTCAGGCAGCTGAGAACCAAGGCACTGTTTGCTAAAGCCATTTCACTTGACCTCGGAAGGCGAGCAGCCTGTAGGATCTCTCTTGAGACCACAGGTCCTGTACACGACGCCTACAGGCATCCCTGAATTTCTCGGACTTCAACTTCACATGCCCTACACTGCACTGGCAAGTTCAGATGCACCCCTTTAGATGAGGATTCTTTTTTTTTTTTCAACTTTCCTTACTGATTATCAGCAGCAACTAATCAATCATCAGGCGGAAAGATCAGCTCTTAGAGGTGCAGCAAGTGGTCCTGGAAGCAACGGAGTTGCTCTATGAGTCCATTTTGCCTTACTATAAGAAAGTACCTGATGCAGGCTAACTTTATAAGGGAATGAGGTTTGTTTAACTCACAGTTCTGGAGATTCACAGCCTAAGATCAGAAAATCTCATTAGTGTGAGCTCAGGGAGTCCTTCATGGTGAGGTGGTACCACAGTGCTCGAGTTGTGTATAGAAGAAAGAGATTGCATCACCAGAAAGAAGACCAGGGATTGGGCTGTCTTGTATCAATGGATTCTCATGAGAACCACGTACTCTCTTCTAGGGTGGCCCCCTAGTGACTTAAGCATGTCTTGTCAAGCCCCACCCCTTAAGGCCCCCAGGGATCCCCATATTGCCGCAGACCATGATTCCAATGCATGAGCTGAACCTTTGGGGAACAGACTCCAGCCACCTACAAAGCACACCCAGTACATCACTCAGACTATTAGAAACGTCATCAACAGTGGGATTGATGGCAATCAGCGTTGGATCCTAATGATCTGTTGTAATTTTAAAGAAACAAAAGAGACAAGTACATCTTTGACTTGCTAACATTTATTCAGTATTCTTTGAAATTAGCAAGAATCAGAAGAAGCACATATCAATCAAATACAGCCACAAAAAAGTCTCACGTATAAATAAAGATGCACTATGAGAAATACTCTCTACAGAAGGAACCAGTACCCCCTTACAGTTACTACCTCTTAGCAACAACGACCTCAAACAGAACCTTAACTTACAATAAAAGAAAAAGAAAAATAACTTGACTTTAAAAAGAAAAATACAGACTGAAATCAAAGTTTGCCGCACTAGGCCCTTTTGTCGTGTACAGCTTCAAGGCCAAGTCTGACAGCTGCGCAAAGATCGCAACAACAAACTCAAAAGAATGTTTCTACAAAGTTCAGTGGAACAGTGTGGAGATAAGTTACTTCACCCATGCACAGGATAAGGCAAAGGCTAATTTCATTCGGGTTAGGGATAATAAATTTCACTAGTTTCTTTTTCACAAAACAAACATGTCAGACATCTTTTTAAGTAACTGGTATACTGTATTATACATCATACGCTACTTTACATATTTGTCCTACTCTACTCAGAAAACCGGCACTCACAGAAAAAAGAAACGTCTCCTTGATTAGACTTATTCTGTAACAACCACAGAGATTCATCTGGGTTTTGTGGTATAATCTACCTTGGAAAGGGCACACACTAACTGAAGCATAGAGCTTAGAGAGCGGAAAGTACATTAAAATGTAGTTTACTGATTTCACAAATTGCATTTTTTTAAAATACGTTTTTCAAACTAAAAGCTGCAGAAAATTAGTCTTTCAATATTCTACGGAAAACTCTTGAGCAGCGGATGTTTTAAATTTCCTAACCTTTTTAAATTTTCTTAAAAATATTTCAATGAGTGTAGTATCCCCATCTTTTTGAAAAATAATCCAAAAAAAATAAGATTACAAATCTTTTGTTTTAATCAGTGTGACCAAGGGCTTGTCATCAGGACTGTAATCCTCATAGGCGATGGGGGTCACATCGTACATCGCAGTCCGGGATTTCTTTCCAAACCTGAAATCCAAGAGAGCAGACTCTTGTTAGATAAATATTGAATTTTGAGTCCAATTAAAGGCACATGGGAGAATAACTCATAGTCAAGAACCAAATGCAGCGATAACACTACTCTAAGATATATTTTCTACCAAGTACAGAAATTTAAGACATTCTGATATTGATAATAAATGAGAATAAACTTTAGTCTTAGGTGCAGAAGGCAAAAAAAAAAAAAAGATTTCACAAAATATGGAGCCCAAATTAATGAGGATGTTTCCGGGTTAAATCTTGGCAAAGCACTTCAGCATGACAGCTCTACATAAATAGGTTTTAAGAAAATGTGTATTGATTCATGTTTTTCTTTCGAGGCCCATAAATATTTGAAGAGGTGGGTTTGTTTCACATCCACTGGAGAGCCTGAAATATGTGAGTTGCTGTCCTCATCCTGGAGGGACAGGCAGACAGACTGCCAAGCAGGAAGGACTCTGAGAGCCCAGGACAGAAGGACAGATGGAGGAAAAGACTACCACACTCCAGCATTTACCCACAATCCACGTGGACACTCAGGAGGATTACTTACCTGTGTCGCCTCTTAGCTCCCAGTCCACACAAGCCATTGTTTTCTTGGCGCACACAGCAACTGGGTCAACAGGTCTATGTCCATCAGAATCCCCTCCCCAGCAACACCAACGCCCAGAGCCAGAGGAACTGGAGCTCAACTTGAGGACCCTCTGCCAAACCAGGCTTAAGACAGCAACTATTGCAACACAGCCAGCGCTGCCTCAGGGAGCTCCTTAGGGAAGACTTTCCCTTTCCTAAGCCTCTAGAGTAAAATGGGATTCACTCTCCTGTGTGACCTTTCCCATAGAGCTTCGGGTTTTTAGAGACTGAATTTTTAATTTTAAGACCAACAGGCATCATTAAAAAGGAATTTTTAAAATCTTCACATCTTCAAGAAGGCTACTAGGATGGGTCTCCTAGGACTTCACGGAGTTTATTTACCTGGATCCTGTCTCTTCTTTCCTCTTTTCTTATTTCCCCCTTTCATATCTTTGGAAAGTCTGCCTGCTTGCGTATGGCGGTGAGATATGGAATCAAGTGAAAAATGAGAAAACAGCGCATTCTTCATTTAATCTTTTATTTTTAAACCTTTATCAATCCTGCATTGTGATTCATTCAAGATTGACCAAAGGCATAAACCACTCCAGATGGGCACCACACACGATGGAGGGTTTTGCCTAAAAACATCCACAACTACTGCGGCAACATTAAAGAGGACATCAGGGCCAGTGAGACAGATAGCTCAGTGGACTAAGTACCTACTGCAGCAAGCTCTGACACCAGAGTTTGATCCCCATTACCAGAGGTTACACTGACCCTGCCCCAGACCCAATGAGCTGACCAGTGAGACTGGGCATGGTGGCACACATCTATAATCCCAGCACTGGGAAGGCTGAAAACAGGAGGATTACTGTGAGTCTGTGTAGTGAGACCCTGTACCAAATACGAAATAAATAAATAAATAAATAAACAAACTACATAATAAATAAATAAATAAAATGCATACATACATACATACATACATACACACATACATACATACATACATACGTCATCAGTAAAATCATTTAGAAAGTATGTTGCTTACTGGGGACCTAGAAGGGAGCATCTACTACTAGCCTGCAGTCTGCTCATCTGAACTAAATGACATCGGCATAACTTGGGAATAGGAAACCAATCAAATGACAAAGTTCACTGTGTGCCACACTTTCTCCCAAGTGTGAAAATGTCAGAGGCAACTTTAAGGTACAAATATTTCGACAAGTTATGTCTTACAAAGTGGCTGGACTCATTGATAATAAAAGTGGTAACTGCACAAAACTGCTCAGCAGCTCGCAGGAACCCAGAGAAAAGCTTCCCCCACATCATAACCTAGTATCATGGGATGGTTTCCTAGGGAACTATGATGTAAGGGTCATGAACCAGATTAATTAATGGAATAATTAATTGATTGCATGGGAGGAAACATGCAAGCAATTTAATCAATTGACTATGCTTTTACAACCCACTTTTTTGTGAGCAGAATATATTTCTTGGGGGAAAGAAAGCTCCTGTCCAAGAGTGGGACAGAAGTGGGGCCCGAGCTGGCAGCCCCAGGAATACAAATACAACCCACTTTTTATGTGACTTCATATTTGGAAGAAGAATTTAGAAAATGAGGAGCTGGGGAGATGGTTCAGTGGTCTAAAGCGCCTGGCCTGCTCAGGAAAACTTAGGCAACCTCAGGGACCGCAGTTCAATCCCTGGAATCACATGTTGTGTCAGCCCCAACCCCAGGGCAGGCTGAGCCTGCCATTAAAAAAAAAAGAATTTAGAAAATGAGCTGCCTATTTCATGCTATCTATTAGCAAGCTTAAATGTTGCCATGGAAACAAAGATTGGCAAAGGAGGCTTGAGGATGGCTGTCTCAGACCCACTGAGGGACACAAGTCAAGAACTAAAACCACGGAAGGGTATTGTCTCGGGCTGGGGAGACAGCTCAGCTGCATAAGTGCCTGCCCGGCAAGCACAAGGTCCCGAGTGTGATACCCAGCACTACATGTCATGCTGACCCCATAAAACAACAGCAAAAAGAAAAAGTTATGTATGTGTGTGCATGTGTGTGTGTGCGCATGCACACACATATCTGTGTGTGTGTGTAAATGTGCAAAGTATACTAGAGAACGCAGAGCATCATCTCGTATCCCCGCTGTTCCATAGGCTATGTTTTATGGAACCAGTTAACTCCAACCAGTGTAGGTCATAAGGGCAGAACTGGTTACAAAAGAACCCTGAATGAAGAAAGAGCTCCATGGCCAGGCCTGGAGCTGCAGTGCCTACACTTCGCCTCCTACCTGCTGGAAAACTGTCCACATTTCCTTGGGTCTCCGTCCAGGTGCAGTGTCTACCATAAGAAAAGTATGCTCTACAGAAAATCAGTTTTTAAACACCTGGTACCCTGAATTAAGCCTTTGCTAAAACCTCCTACAACTCACAGTGACTGGCTTACCCTGGAAACTAAAGGAATGTGCATTCGTAGCCAGTGAAAACAGTGTGGCTGGGGCTGTAGGTGAATTTCAGCCTGAGGTTTATTTTTTAAATAAAGTTTTATTGGAACACAGCAGAGCCCACTCATGCTGTCTCTGGCTGCTTTTGCACTACAAAGGCAGGGTGGAGTAGTTAGGACAGAGACTGGGTGGCCCACCATGTCTAAGGTATTATGTACCCAGCCCCCATGAAGACCAGAAGAATCACCTCTACAGATTCCTGTCCACAACAACCAGGTGTGACCGTTTGATGTGGTATTCTTCACTTGCCCATCCCCCAACCCCACATCCTCCAAATCAACTTCAAAACTAAGTACCTCAAGAAGTATCCTACACAGGACTGGTGAGATGGCTCAGCAGTCTAAAGCATCTCCTTAAGCAAGCTTAGGCAACCTCAAGGACCGAGGTTCAATCCCTAGCACCACATGCTGCGCCAGCCCCTCCCCCAGAACAGGCTGAGCTGGCCATATTAAAAAAAAAAAAAAGGTATCTTACACAGCGTTTATTTTATATCTTTTTTTTTTTTTTTTTTTTTTTTTTTTTTTTGTGGGACCAGGGTTCAAATTCATGACCTTGCACTTGCAGGGCAGGCACTTGTGCCACGGTGCTATCTCCCCAGCCCCATATATCTTTAACCAAACTGGAAAACCTGCACATTATATGAATTTTTCATTCAACATTCCATGTGATCTTTTACTCAGTATTCTTGCTATTAAAACTCTTTCAGGTAAAAAAAAAGAAATAGAAAATAATTTTTACTTCTGTGCTGGGTGGGAGGGTTCAGTGGTTAAAGCCACCTGTTCCCAGCCCCAGCAGAGGTAGCTCACACCCCGATGTGACCACAGGCTGTGACGCTTTGCAGATGGCTGCAGAAAAGGAAGCCATATTTGTAAAAGACGGGACTTAACTGGCACATGGCCTCCTCCCCCTGGAAGAGCAGCTCAAAGACCCTGATCCAGTGGCTGTGTTTCCAGCTCCTCCCTCAGCCCCACAAGAGCAGGACACATCTATTCTCAGTCACTCAGCACCTCACTCCAGGGTCTTCTTTTCATTGATTAACTCGTCCCGTTGTCATAGCAACCTTGCCCAATGAGCCCTTCCCCTCATCCCTTCACAAATGAGGAAGCAGAGATGTAAGGATAACATCCTTAGGCCACACCCCCTGTAGGAGGTGGAGCTTGCTGGTTTTCCCTATACCTATACTTCATGCTTGCAAGGAACCAAGAACTGCTTGCATGCTCCCTGGTCCTGACAAGGGCCTGTGTGCTGCACAGGGGGAAGGCACTGCCTTTGAATCAGCAAGAATGTTTCGATCCTGGTTTCCTCCCTCACAAATGCTGGGCAAATTGTGTCATCTTCTTGAAAGCAAATTCTCTTCAAATACAATGGGAAACCAATGATACATGTGTTCTAAGACTCTTGCTGAATGATTTGTGCCTGACCACAAGATACTCTTGCAAATATGAATCATTACAAAAACACTAAAAGAAGCCCTGGCATCAGCAGTATCAGCAGCACCAGCATCGCAAGCATCACATGTGCTGACAAGCTATCTCCAAAGGAACCCAAGATTCTGCAACCAGTAACAATGTGGACCCGACAGTGTACTGTCAGAGTTCACTGTTCCAAGGGTCCACAGCCAAGCAATACCACTGAGGACGGCAGGTGACCTGAACTTGATAAAGGTCCCAGTCAGGAGGTTTTGAGCTCTCTGGGCAAAAGTGGCATGTCTCTTCCCAGTTTTCTTTCTCTCTCTTTCTGTGATCAGCCACCTCTTGCAGCCTAAGTAGTCGGCCAGTGACTTGTGATCTCAGCCTCAGAGCGCGGGAGCTCGGGGCTTTGCTCCTGATGCTCATCTGTGGAGTCTTTCCTGCATGGCTGCAAGCAAAGCATCTATGGGACAGGAAGGGGAAGGGCCTCCTCAACCCAGCACTGGTGCCAGCCAGTTGATCTCCTCAGAGCCACCAGATACTTCTAGGTATCTCAGAATGTCACAGGTGAGCCACTCAGGATGTAGACTAGACTTCAGTCAGTCTAGTCCAATCTTACCATGAGGCTTGTTGCAGGGACAGAACCCATGACATGGACGTTGGTTATAGGCCGTTACTGAAAACTAAGGGGCTCTGTGAAAAGGACTGTGTTACTGCCAAGCTGCTAATGGGTTTCTAGGATGAAGCAAAGAAGGCCCATGAGTGAGAGACCCAGCTGTGATCTGTACACAGCCAGCTGTCCCAGTCAGTCTGTAATAAGCACTGAGGAGAACAGTGTAGGTCCTTGGGGCTCCCAATGCATCAAAGAATAAAGGTATAGTTTCTGCTTCCTCCTGGGAGAGGCCCTGGAATGCAAGGACGTCTGTTGATTCTCTATTCTCTTTTGCGTTCCCTGCACGTGGTCCAGATTTCAGGACACAGCCAATTTCCCTGGGGCGAGGCTGAGCTCTGTGGTGATTCTGCCTCTCGACCAGGAAGGAAGGACACCCTCTGCTAGCATGGAGCTGAGATCAACCATTCACTTCAGGTCTCAGATTTTAGCACAGTAGTGTGCCAGGATACAAGGAGACGCCGAAATAGAGGACACCGGGAAGACTGAAAGCTACAGTCAAAGTGGGCCTTGTAGGGTTGCTCCAGTAAGTTCATCCAGAGCCGGAGGAGCTGCTGAGCAGCGGTACAGAGGCAGAGCTGCCGGGTGTCGGCCACCCTGTCTCGCCATGACATAAGCCAACCTGGGTACAGCTCCCAACAAGGCATGGGGCAGGTGCTGCATGCTGCACCTGCTCTTACCTCCCTTCAGCAGGCTGCACCTTATGCTTCTACTGGAGCAACCAGATCGCCAAGAGGCCAACACTACCTTTGGGGCTTCCTTCGGAGAAGGCCACCACTGAGTCTCTTAGCTTCTATGCCATTCAGATAGAATTTGTGTCTGCTTGTGTCATAACCAACTCAAACAGCATGTCCCGACAGAAACCATTCAGCTAACAGGTTCACTGAGCCCCGCCCCTAAGATACCAAGCTCTGCCAGTTTACCATGGGACACTGATGTTGGGAGCTGTGTGCTTCAGACCCCATCATCAAAGAACAGAAAACAGGGCCTGCTTCACTGAAGAACACCACTGCTGATTTTTGGAATGGCTAGACTTTGCAAAAGTCAATAAAGCGTAGCTGATATTTAGTGTCATGTAATAGATCTGGGAAACTGAATGTATTATCTATTTATATAATATTTTAATATTTATAACTTAATTCATTATGAAGGTAGTTATGCTTTTCTACACCTGAGGAAACTGTCTAAAACACAGAGTCAAGGAAGGAGGTAGGATTCAATACCATACATCGAGCACCGGCCTTTACATTCTTCCTAGGACCACACTAACTCCTCATTTTTCCTCTATAAAAGGGCATTGCATTATATAACATAGATTCTACACATAGAATGATGGCTGTTTATTATCATTATCATTATTATTATTTTAGTAGCCTCTTCGATTGAGAATCATTTATATCCTTGTTGACTTTTAAGAATAATATTGCAGGGCTGGGGAGATAGCTCAGTGGAATAAGTGCTTGCCTGGCAACTTCAAGGTCCTGAGTACAATCCCTGGTACCAGCAAAAAAAAAAAAAAAAAAAAGCAAGAAAGTAAGAAAGAATAACATTACTAAAGATATTCCCAAAAATATGCCAATGTACAGTGATGAAAGAATCAGACGTTTTAGCTGGGTATGGCAGCACAGGCTCTAGAATCCCAGCACTCTGGGAGGCTGAGTCAGGAGGACCACAAGTCTGAGGCCAGCCTGAGCTCAAAATGACCAGCTCAAAATTAAAATCAGAAAAATAAAGGAATGGATTGCAGCTTCATATAAAGGTTCTAGGTTCAATGTTCAGTGCAGAGAGAGAGAGATTTACAGCCACAGATCAGCACAAATGAAATGAATGGATCTATACAACGTGAACAACAGCGGCAGATCCAGAAAGCCAGTAGCAAATTACAAAGGTCTGTTCCTAGTGGCCTGTCGGTCTGCTCTCTAGGACTGTGGCGAGGCTTCGCGCATAGGAAGTCCTGTTCACGCCCAACTCAGGCACCGGGCTGTGAAGCCGCGCCTTCCCCACCACTCCCCTCCCCGGCGGGGCTCACCTGGCATGCCGGATGGACGCGACGGCGTTGCTGAACTCGCTGTCGATGCTGCGGCAGTTGTAGAACTCCTCATAGGCTGGCCGGGAGGAGCCCTGGTACTCGATGCGGCTGATGCGGCAGATGCCCACGATCAGGATGATGAGCATGAGGACGAAGGCGACGCAGAGGGCGCCGATGATGATGTAGAGGGAGTGGCGCGGCATGTTGGTGAGGCTCTCCGCCATGTGCCCCGACTTCCACTGCAGGTCTGGGGAAACAAGAAAGCTCCAGGGTCTGCAGAACGTGCAGGTCTTCCCCAACGGGGATGCCTTAACGTCCAAGAGCCGCCCAAAGGGGGAGGCAGTTTTTCCCAAGAATAACGCAAACCAAGCACTCCTAGCTTTATGGCACCAGGGCGTCGTACAAGTCCTAAAGGAAAACCAAGAACGTGCCACAGGGAATTGGACAGCGGCTCATCAGAAGACACAAACAGAGAATCGCTTCGCTCCTTAATTACTGTAGAGAATGCAACTCTTCTGCCAAAGTAGTACAGATAAACATTGTCTCTCTCTGTAACCATGCTTAAAGCTATGCTTCTATCAGTTCCAAATATTATTTAAAGGTTATGCAAATCCCAGTGGACAAGGCTACAGAAATGGGGACCACAACTAGATCCACAACCTTGGTGTGAACTCACTGACATAACTTCAATCCACATAGTCCCATTTTTAAAATTGATGCTGGGAAAACAGCCCTACAAGCACACAAAGCTCTGCACAAAAATGTCTTACTATCATAGTGTTAAGTAATCCAGTGTCTCATGTTCAGAAAAAGGCACAGACCCGCACATGCTCACCACGTAGAGGTAACGAATGTTATCTTATTGGTTTTGCTCTAGATTTTTAAACTTACTTTTCTGACAAGAGTATGCCACAGACAGAGCTAAAGTTCCCCTATCCTTGTGCTCTCTCCTCATCCTACCCAACATAAAAAAAAAATTTATCAAGGCCAAAAAATGGGAACCAAACCCAGTATTTAACTCTCAGGGACTCAGAAAGGTACTCATGAAATGGTAAAAGACTAAGAGAAAGATATCCAACAGGACCTGCTTGTGCAGGGCACTAAGTTGGCAATCAGACGGAAGTTTACCAGGTCTACCTGTGTGCTGAAAAGTTCAAGATACAGCGATGACAGCCAAAACAGGCAGCGTTCTGCTTTACGAGGGCCTAAGCTCTTCAGAGCATTTCACTGAATCCCAGCCGCCTGGCTTGCCAACCTCCCTTGGGGTGGGGGGGCCTGTGGGGTTCACCCCCAGCGCAGGGCTTTGTCTTTGCATAGCGACAGTCTAACGCAAACGATCTCCAGAAAGCAGGATAAGAAATGAGGTGCACCTTAGTTCTTTCTCTGTCCTGGTCTTTTCAAGCCTGTTTCCCTAGAATAATGCATTCCTTTGACGGCTAAAAGAACAAGCAAGATATTATTGGTAGAAATGCCCATGAGATCACTTCCCAGCCTCACTGTAGGAAAAGTGGGGGCCTGGGGAGCACAGGAACCTCGCTTCTGGTCCCAGATGAGGCCTTGAATCCACTTTCACGAACCTCAGTTTCCTCATTTGTAAGATAAATGACCAATGTATAGCTCCTTGGCTGCTGGGAACATGAGTTAGAAAATATGTGGGTGGAAATGGCACGAGGTGGGCAGTCCCATACACCAGGCCTGGATACTTGCTAAGCCTGTGAAAAGGCAGGATGAATGACAGGGCTTCTGAGCTTGCACCCAGATCCTCTGACCCCTGAACCTTTATGCGGCATCTATGAAGCCGGCTTTTGCCTTTCGCATCTGCCTGCCCCAGCTCCTGAGGAGCCCAGTAAGACTAACTGACCACATTAGTGTGTCCTCTGCTCTGAGCCAACTCGCACACAGGCCGACAGAGCAACACGAATCACTGCAAATAAATCATCTCAGTGGAAGGGAGAGGTATTCCGGGAAACCAGAACCAAGGCTCGGTGCCCCAAACGGCAGCCCTTCCATTTGGCACTACCCGGTGCACGTTGAGAGAGAAGACTCCTTTTTCTGGCTGAAAAAGTAAGGGTGATTCACTTGATTTCCAAGTATTATAACATTCCCTAAAAAATTCCACTGCCGGCTGGAGTCCAAAGCCCAGCAGAGTATGTTATAACATCCTCGGATCCATTTAGCATCCATGCAAGGGCAGCCAGCACTGAGTAGGCTCTGCTTTGGTGGACAGCTCAGATCTGATTGCTGGGGAGGATCACGCGAGTTCTTAATGAGTCCTTGGGATCTATGTATGCATTGTATGTAAATAAGGTACACATGCAATTGACTGTGTGTGTGCAGGGTGTACACACGCACTTGGCCACTGCTGCAATGAACAGCCCCGCCAGATCACGGCTCAACAGTGCCGGGTCCCAGGCCTGATGAGCTGCCTACGCTGTTTGTATTTCTCTCCTTCTGCTCTGTTTCCCAAATCTGTGAGTTCCAAGCTATTTGGACTTCGGGGAAAACATTTATGAACATTTCTTCCTGAACCTCTGCTTTCCTTCTTTCCCCTGCCCTTGTCTCTAAAACTAGATTCCACTCTGCTGCCATCTAAATGCTCTCCAATAGACGTGAAAGGAGCTGCTTTGCAGGCTAATTGGCTTAGCAGCTCAGCCGGAGCCGAAAAACTCCAATACTTGGTCTGAGAAGCAGTGAAGTGATCTGTACCAGGTGGCAGCAAACGCCATCACCCAGGCCAGGCGCCATCCTCGTAAGTCACTGCTTTACAGCACCGTACCAGTTCCATCCCATGAATCATTTACTACGTTGGCCACCTCCAGCACCCAGCAGAATGCCGAACCAGAACATGCCGGATCGGATGATGTCATCAACCCAGCGGGTGCAAGACCAAGGATCAGCACATGTGAGCTGTTTGGGGAAATGCCACATTTTGGAGAGAGGCTCTGCATTTTTGTTTACATTAAATTTGTTTGTGTTTTTTGCTGAAGTCCTTTTGAATTTAACATTTCAGCTGGCCCCAAATAATCGCTTGGCACTAGATAGAGGGGCTAACATGGAGAAGCATTTCAAAGCGAGACGAGCAGCAACAGAAGGACAAAAATAAAACTCATTCCCCCATGGCCTCTCCTCCACGGAAGTTACACTTCAGCTCAGTTGCATACTTATTTGGAAGGACATTGGCCCCACGTCTCTTTTTTAAATTGAGCTAGGTGAATGCGGCTAGACTAGTGAATCTGCCTGTCTAAGTGATATACAAAGAGACAGGCACAGCGTTTTGTGATGGCGACCCTTAGCAGCTCAGTACATTTTGAGACCATCTGCCACCTAGAACCACTGCAAGGAGGGACTTCAAATCACAATGTCTCTCACGGTGAAGGTCAGCTACACAGTCACAGCAGTCGGTGGAACTGCAAAGAAATGAACAACCCTGCTGAGTTCAGAAGCACAATGAGTGGAAAAGGAGAAGCCAAGGGACAGAGCATCTCCCGCCTGGACAGCCACTCACTGAGCGCGCATGACAGGAACACCTGCTTTGTGCTGGGGATAAAGAGGGAGGGAAAGGAGAGAGAGAAAGAGGGCTCTGGGGGCCCCCAGTCTTCTGAGGAACGCAGGGAACAGCAAGTGTCACAAAAATAAATGTTTTTTTTTTTAAATGTCTTAACTCTGCGAGGAACTCAGTGGACCCACAGAACAGGATGGCTGATGGGATGCTCCAACTAACTGAAGAACAAGGGTTGTGTAGCGGAGTCCCCAGGGCACTGGGCTCTATGGGTGAGCGGGTGCCAGCCAAGGGTGGTGGGGCACAGAGGGAAAAGTGTTCCAGTCAAAGGACCAGCATGGACCCAAGCCTGTGGGAAGGAGCGAGCAAAGGAAAGGGCCGAGCCGTTGCTGGAAAGTCTGAGACAGGATGGACTCAGACAGCAGGGGCACTGCCCTGCTGGGGAGGGAAGCCCCACAGGTCCCGTACGCAGCAGTGTGGCCTGTGGTCCTTAGTGATTTGAGTGTTTTACTAAGGGTGAGACATGGGCAGGGAGGAAGGCTCCGAGTGTGCAGATCTGCACTGCGAAACAGTCCCCTGGCTGTGAGGACGGGGTGCGAGAGTCAAGGGTAGAAGCCAGTTTGAGGACTGCCACTGTGGGACACAGGGGGTGGTGGCTTAGCCTGGGCTGGCAGGATGGAATCGGAGGAAGGCGAATGAATGGCAGTGCCATATTGGAGGTGGGATTAGCCAGACTCAACGCAGCTTGGGCAGGTCATTGAGGGGACAGAATGGCAGAACTCTGGTTGTACTGCAGGATGGGCAAGGTGCTGTCGGCCATCAGGGACCACCACAGAATGACCAGGTATGAGAAGGAAATCTTGAGCTTGGTTTTGTGCATATTGAACGGGAGATGCCTTTAAAACACCAAAGTGGTGATGCCAGCTAGTCGTTTGTTTGGAATTTTAGGTTAATGATTTTAGCTAATAATAGTTGACATTTACTGAGAGTTCAATACGTACATTTATGACACTGTTCATTCTAGGATTGCCAAATGGATTATATGTCTAAACAAATTACTAAATATAGTATGGAATTTTTAATAATGGCAATACCAATGGTATTTTAAAACTGAAGGAAATCTGCATAAGCCAACATGGATTAATCTTCAATATACATTATTAAGCATAAAACAAGATGCTAGAAAATGTATACAGAGTGTGAGAAAAAAATAGGGTCAGATATTGCCGGAATTCAACTGCAAGAATATACAGTAAATGGACAAGAATTGTCACCTTTAGGGACTGTGACTGACATCTAGATGGAGAGTTTATTTTAAGAAATCATAGTTCCTACAAAAATGATGTGATGGTTAGATTTCTGTCAACTTTTGGGAGCCACCCAGGACAAGAGATTAGTGGGGTGCACTTCTGGGTGGGACATGGAGGCAAAACCTTGGATCTATACCTAGCCCCTCCCCCTTTCCTCTCTTAGTCCTTGCTACTCTGCTCTGCTTCCTCATCACCAAGAACGAAGCATCTTGCTATCTCCATGACGCCGTGACGTCCTGGCCTTGAAGCCAGCCCTCTGTGGGCCAGACCACCTAACCACAGACCCGATCTTCTGGACTGTGAGCTAGGTGAAAGCTTCCCTCCATTAAGCTGTAGGTACTGTGCATCACACCCCAGGGATGGGGAATCTAACACAAGTGATGGCCAGAAAACAGAAGAACCCAACCTAGGTGCACAAGAATGACTTCTTGCAACACATTATCTCACAAATTTGTTCAACAGTTACTAAATTCCATGTATTTGAAAGAAAAAGTATTGAGATCTCCACTGACCTCCCTCATCCAGAAGGAACTACATTTCCCTCCCGTGGTTCCACGAGGTATCTATGCAAAGCTTATAGTAGGCCCCATCATTCATTGTGAACTGTGCTTAGATTATGAACTCTGTGGCAAGGGCTATTTCTTTAGTCCCCATAGCCAGGCACTACATTCAGTGCCTGATAATAAGATTCTTGATGCCTGACTGAATGCACCAATCCAAACACCCTGTTCAGCTACTTCTCAAATGCGGACCATACAGTGTGTGGTCAAAATATATGGTTAATGCTTAATTTTTTTAAAGTATGTTCAGAGGGAAAGGTGATAGTTTGATAGGGCTTGATGACAATGTATTTTCACTGTGGCAATTTTTTAAAAGTTGAAACATTTGCCTCGTTTTTCAATCACACTTCATAATGAATTCATCAGCTTAACCATATATTCAATGTACAGACTTGATCAACCATCAGGACTGATTATAACCCTAACTGTATAGATGTCACAGCTCTAAAACATATCACACTGTAAAAATTCATAGGAATTTTGATTTTGAGACCTTAATTTTAAGAAAGTATCTTTTCCTTTTATTAAAAAAAAAAAATCCAAAGGAAAAAAAAATCATGATCCTTTTTAGGGTAATGTAAACAAGTAAGAGAGAATTTAAACTTCCCAAGAATTTTTCTGTTAATTTTCATAACAAATATCTTAAAACATAGAATAAAATGCTGTATCTATTTAAATTCTCCTACTAGGACGTCCCAGGTGCGTGTCTTGATGACTGTGATCGATCTCTTTTGTTCGCTGTATGTCTGCTTCAGTACTAACTAGGACCTTCGCAGTAACTGCAAAGAAGAAAATTCCTAAGAAAAACTCACATGCTCACAGGAAGCAACTAGCTAGGGCATAGTTACAAAGGTACGAATTTGTATGAAAATCCTACTGGGGTCTCAGAATCTCTAGGGATGGCTAAGACAATTCATTCTCACATGTTCTTGAAGGAGATCAGGTTTTCAGCATTTCTGAGCCTCCCGCTGATATTTTGTAGCGAACATATCTTTGCATGTGCAGAAATAAGCCTTCTTTTTAAAAATGTATTTAGCTGCTACAGAGTCTCACTATGCAAATCAGACTCATAGTGATCGTCCTGCATTCAGCCTCCCCAGAGCTGGGATTACAGGCATGCACCACTATGCTCGGACTCTGGCTGGCTCAGCCCGGCCTGGGGGTGGGGCTGGCATGGTGTGCAGGACTGGGGATGGAGCCCAGCTTCTTGCACTTGCCTAAGCTTGCCTAGGCAAGTGCTTTAGTCTGCCGAGCTATCTCGCTGGCCCCCAAGAAATAAACATTCTGTAGCATTTTGTGAGAAAAACAAAATAGCAGGTCTGTGCCTTATAATTTGTGCTTCTTGGCCTACAATGATACTATTTGGAAGATGAATCCCATATTACTAGGATGAGAAGGGAAAGCAGTAATTATGCACTTGAACCCCTCATCATATGGATGAAGAAACAGGGCTCCAGAACGATGAAGTGACCTTGCTCCCACCTTGTGGTTGGAGGAGGCAGGAGATGCAGCCCAGGCCCACTCCATGGTCCTGAGAGCAACGCTCCTTCTGGCCACCATCATATCATAAGCAGAGACAAACCACGGTCATGGAAATGCTCATCCTCGGACAAAGCCATTGCAGGTAAAATTGAATACAAGTATTCCTTAAATATTATAAACTTGAAAGACAAGTAGGAGAAGAAATGAGCTAGTCTGTAGGGTGAGGTAGTAAGCAAAATCATTCCCCGATGCTGCCTGCATGCTGATTCCCAGAGTCTGTGAGCACACTGCCTTCTAGGGAGCAAGGCACTTTGCAACGACTGAGTCAAGAATCCGGAGAGGGAGACATTATCCTGGCTTTCTGGGTGGGTCCAGTGTCACCCCAGGTGGGAACGACAAAGTAGAATCAGGTAAAATTCTTCAGATCACAGAGCCAAATACATAATGAAGTGAGAATTTGAAGCCAACTGTGATTCATTTTATTATTCCATCCTTGTCTGTCTTTGGACTACACTGTCACCCCCAGAAGGAAGTAAAACCTAAATGTTTCCTCTACTATTACAGAATTGTCTCCAAAAAATATTAAGGGCATCCTCTGTGTTTCTGACTGTCCCTACCCATGGTCTCCCATAGTCATCCCCACAAATGCTAAAGTCAGAAGTAGACAATCCTCGGCCCCAAGTCATGGCACTCATTGCCTCACAGAATTACTACATTTTAGAATGAAAGCTGACTTCGTGTTGCAGATACATAAACGGAGGCATAGTGCAACCAAATGCAGTCTCACTAGGAGAGCCATGTGCCAACGGCCTGATGATCAATTCTGGGACCCTCTGCCCTACCCCCCTTCACTCTGCTGAGCCTCAATATTTAGCAGCAAATTGTCTTTAGCAGGTTTAGCATTGAAATCTTTTTCTATCCACTGACTTTCTCTTCGACAAGCATGTTTTTCTCATCTTATTTAGGACAGGAATTTGGTCCTAAGGCCATTCTGTATACGAATATTAGTGAAGGTTGAGGAAAAGCCAAAAAATAATTACCCTGTTCAAGATGTGAATCAAAGACAAAGAGGGCAGAGAAGAGGCCAAACCGTAATTTTTGTTACTAGTAAACTTGATGTTAGAGACTGTGTTTCCTATTATTGTATAATTCTAGCCATCCCACTGGAGAAATATACTAAGAATTAGACATTCCCATCTCATCTAGACCACTGCAGGGGCTTGATCTTGTAGCAGTCATAATATAGAAGTGCAGAGAGTACAGACGGGGCACATGAACAAGTCAGATGGACGGATGGACGTGAGGACAACGCTACGTCTATTTAGCTCCTTTCTAAGCTCAAGCATCTTGAGCTTGACAAGTTATTCTTACTGAGTAAGGAGTAAAGGAGGGGGGGTGTGAGAAGGCATGGGAAAGAAGGCTTAGAGAACATCTTTCCTGTGAGAAGAAGCATCTGGAAAAGGAAGAGCAAGCCCCCAACTGGAATGGTTAGAGTTGTTCTGCCCGGGCTAGCTTAAATAAGAAGATGATACCTTTCCATGTTGCATTTTTAGTAAGTTCCAGTCAACTGAAAACACTATTCTATATCAATTCTTATTCTCTCTTCCATCCTGGCAGGTAGTTTCTCTGTATTAAATCTTGATCCCAACATTGCCAAACTTTTGCAAGTTCACCGAACATACAGCACTAAGCTTGAAGATCCCAAATGTTTTCCAGCTTTTCCTTTAAGCTCACCCACGCTGGACTTTTCCTCAGGCAACTGACAGAACTTAAGTCATTTCAAGGCACTCGGAGGCATAAATGCAAAAAGAATTTACATTCTGTGTTGCTTTTTAAAATTTTTAACACAAAGGCTCTCGTTTTTGATATGACTCTAATGTTTCTCTCTTAAGCACATTTTTGGCTGCCAGAGTCGCAGTGAACTCTGGATGACATCTGAGATTCCCATCCTTGTGAAAGACTGGATACGGACTCGGGAAGGAGTGGAAGGGAGGGATAATGCAGCTGGGAAAAGTAGAAACACAGCTGTGACCCAGGCAGAATTTCTAGCCTGTCAGGGTATGGAGGCTTCCTGGTCCGAGCTGGCACCCTCTCCTTGCTGAAGGAAAACATGAAGCTAAGTACCAGCAGCTGAGGCACAGAAATACTTACGGATTTCACAGTTGGCTCCCACCCAGCCATGAGGGCAGTGGCAGGCATAACCATTGGGCTGGTCCAAGCAGGTTCCAGCATGATGACAAGGGTTACTGTCACACTCATTTATGTCGATGTCACATTCCTCACCTAGGGAGATAAGGAAAAGTTGCTGAAATATCTGGCCCTACAGCTTCCATGACTTCTGTAACAGAACCCAGATCCCGGGCTGGTGGTCATGGTCTCCAGCCATGATGCCAAGTCTGTTATTTCAGTGAAGTACAGGACTCTCAGAAAACTCTAAACAAGGAACCTTTTGTTTAAATAAAGCTAAAAAGAGAAAATTAGTGCAAGAAAAATAGTGGTAAGAATAACTGCTACTTTAGCCCCTTAGTTGGTTAATTAAATCTGATTTCCCTGTCTGAGCAAAGCTTCTGGGGTTAATTAGAAAAGCAAACTTAGGTTCCTGATTTTACAAAAGAGCTCGATTTTATTTTGGATTTAAGCAGCTGCATCTTGTTATTTATTTTTCTGAAACTTCAGAAAGCTGAAAAATCACAGTTTATGGTTATTTTGTAGCCAAGTATTTGAGAGTGCCAGACTGGACATAGACTCCTTTTGGGACATAGCTGTCTGCCTAGCCTGAGTTACAAAAACTCTGTCTCCTTTCCAAGTCCCTAAATCTTCCTGGGGGACAGGGAGAGAGTGGATTTAAAAAGCTCAAAGAAAACGTGGGCCCCTAAAGGAGAGATAGTTGTAACATATGGGGTGAGCCCATGTCTGACAGAACTCTCTGAGAAATGCTGGCCCAGGGGAAGCTCACGTGCAGTTCGCCTGTCATTCCACCAGAACGGAGGCTGTGACCTCCGGCTCCTGCCTACCATTTCCAAGCATACTTACCTACGTCAGAGAACCCAGGATGAAATATGAAATAGAACACAGAGCCAATGTCACTGTGCTCCAAACATCCATTTATAGAAAATAGCTTGTTATCAAAAGATCCATGAACAAATCCTTTAGGTGATTTTATACGCACAACAATGAATCACTGCAAAACTAATTCACTTCTTAAATCTGAAGGAATATATCAGACCTGAAGAGGAGCCTTCGAAGTGAGGCTTTCTCTCTTAAAAATTTGACAAGCAGGAAAAGGAATTTTCAAAATAAAACTTTGTTTGGTTAGGTAAATGCAGAAAAAGAAAAAAGAACTCTTAGCATTGTTATAGTCATAGACTAAGAGCAAAATCAAATATTTTGTGCATTTCCAAGAGATAATATCTTGGAGCATTAAGATAATTGCTTTCAGGCTTACTTAGCATAAACTGCTTTTCTATATGCTATTGGTTTGCCTCATACTTATAAAGCTACCGTATGTTACTCACAGACCATTTTACAGTAGGAATATCACACTGAAATATTTCACATCTGTTTCACATCACACCCTGATATCTAACTATTTAATTTAAAAAATAAAATCCCTTGGCTGAAACATTTCCTACTTTTAGGCCATCCTTGGTTGGTAATAATTCATAATACCTAAGTGAATTTGTTTCCTGCAATAAATATAGTCATATATCAATGGAAAGGATATGAAACTGATTGTTTCTTACTACCCTATTTCAAAGGTTGTCTTTCTATTAATGAGGTAAATCATTCTGAGTGGGAAAGGGCATAAGCTAAACTATTACTGCTGGCTCCCACTGCTAAACTGCATGCAGTTTAGCTTAGATGAGTTCCTAGTATTGGATATTATGTGTCTTCACTATCGGTGAACTTAATAAATCTTTAAGCCTTTTATTTGTCTGAGCTAGTAAATGCTTTAGTTGACATTCTTACTCTTGTTATCTGAATTAGAGAAAAAAATCAATTATCCTTTTATCTCTGATATTCTTCAATGTTATTTGCAAAGAGAATACAAAAATGAAATTTCTATTTGACCAGGGTGTGAATTTTAAATTTTTCAGTTTCTTTTCAATTTCCTACTGTCTAAGAGGCAATACGTAGAGCAAGTGTGTTGGGTAGTATATGGTATTTATGCATTTCTATAAGTACTCTAATGCTGTATGTCTTCCTTCATAAATTAGGAAATGCAAAAGATCAAAAATTCAAAAATCTTTACCATTTATAAATCTTTGAGCTGAGTCTACAGCAGTGGTTCTCAACCTTTCTAGTGCCGTGACCCTGCAATACAGTTCCTCATGTTTCGCTGACCCCAAACCAAAAAATAATTTTGGTGGCTACTTCAAAACTGTAATTCCAAATAAATAACATTTCCTGATGGCTTTAGGTGACCCCTTTAGGCGACCACCGGGGTACCGACCCACAGGTTGAGAACCACTGGTCTACATCAATAGATATTAGTGAAATCACTGTAATCATAAGTATTTAGTATTAAGCGTATGTACCCCATGGGTCAGTCACTGACAGATGCTTTAACTACAATTCCTCCATTGCTCACAAGGATTTTGTTCATATGAAACAAGTCTAAAAAATTATTTGGAACTTTTTCTACATGAAGAACTAACAAGAACTTGTCATCCTGCCACTGTAAGCAACCAGACAAATGGATGAAATATATGAAGAAAAAAAAAAAAATAACCACTTTCAAGAACTGGACAATAGATACTTTATGACTGTGATTACTGCAAGAGAAATAAAGCAGTGTAGCCCCACGGTCATCCTGGATTTCTGCCTGTGGCCAATTTAGGACACAATGGTCTCATGGAATGGAAGGGGCAAAGATCAGAATTTGTGGAGGCCAGAGTAATTCAGAGGGAAGACCACTAAAGAAGACAGAGCTCCTCAGGAAGCAAAGCAGAGAGCAGTAAGTTGTACCTCCTCGGTTTGTTGATGAATACCATGGGCAAGCCGAAAGCCCAGGAGCCTGACCAGCAGACTGCGAGATGAGAGGGCCGCAAGCTCACTAGGGACTCAGAAGTATTCTGTCTCATCCAAGCCAGAGGGGTGACATTTCAAAGGCTCCCCACTGCACTCAGGGGAGCCACGGTAGGTCACCTCCTAACAGGAAGGTACAACAGCCCCTAGAGCAAAGGCCACACCAAACGTGCACCCCAAAATGTAAAAACGAACTGTAAGAATGAAATAGCCTGGCACAGCCGGGCCTGGTGGCGCACGCCTGTAATCCCAGCACGTGGGAGGCTGAGGCAGGAGGATCAGTGCGAGTTCGAGACCAGCCTCAGCTATAGAAGTGAGCTTAAGGCCATCCTGAACTGCATAGTGAGACCCTGTCTCAAAAAAAAAAAAAAAAAAAAGAAAGAAAGAAATAGCCTGGCAAAAGAAATGTATCTGCCAAAAAGAAAGGCTAGGGCAGGCATACACAGAGAGAGAGAGACAGAGACAGGGAGAGACAGAGAGAGACAGAGATAGAGACAGAGACCGAGAGGACAGACAGCAGCAGAGACAAAGAGAGACAGAGAGATGAGAGAGACAGAGACAGGGAGAGACAGGAGAGACAGAGAGGAGAGACAGAGACAAAGACAGACACAGAGATGAGAGAGAGAGAGAGAGAGAGAGAACAAAATCAAATCATTGAACAACTTACCCAACAATGTCCAGCATCCAAGAAATGATTTTGGAAAATAAAAAATAAATAGATAGAAATCTTTCTGCCCAATTCAATAGTTAAGTAGCCACAGTAGTTTTTCTATGCAATCAAGCCCGGGTTGTACTGGCAAAAGAAAAGGCATCTGAATCAATGAAAAAGAATAGAAGGTCCAAAACCCACGCAAATATAGCCAACTGATTTTTGTTACAAAAGTTCAAAAGGAATTCAGTGAAGGAGAGATAGCCTTCTGAATAGATACCTTTGAGAAATTATTTCAACAAATGGACCTTGAGGAATCTTACTTCTAAAGGCAAAGAAAAAATAATGAAACCTCTAGTTTGAAGATCTCACGAAAGAAAAAGGTCCATGAAAAGAAAAAAAAAACTCTTTAACAAATGATAAAAGAGCCTCACTGCAAGTGGAGGAGGAGCTGACTTAATTAACTTTGAACCTTTCCTTCTCTCTTTCTTTCTTTCTTTCTTTCCTTCTTTTTCCCAGAACCGGGGACTGAACTCAGGCCCTTGCGCTTGTCAGGCAAGTGCTTATTCTCCTGAGTGAGCTTCCCAGCCCCTACTTAGCTAACTTTGGATTTTTTGTTATTTTTTGTTTTTTTGGGTTTTTTTTAAAGAATTTTTTTTATTTTTATTTTTATTTTTTTTTCTTGTTTCAGAACCTTTGTTTGTTATTCACTCATTTTTATGGCCATCTCAGCCCGCCCCGAGGGCAGAGCTGGCACAGCATGTGGTGCCAGGGATCGAACCGCGGTCCCTGAAGCCGCCCAAGCTTTCCCAAGCAGGCGCTTTAGACCACTGAGCCATCCCGCCAGGCCCCTAACTAACTTTGGAAGTGAGCCGCACTAGTCAGACTCCATGCAAATGAGCCCTGCATAACTGCGAGGTTCTGACTGGTAAAGTATTTCTCACAAGGACACAGGTTAACAACTGCTCATGCTGTGCATGTGTAATGGAACTGAACAAGTACATGATGGCAAGAACCAGATATGTCCTGTCACTGTGAGAATTTACAAGGAAAGGCAGGCAGAAGACTAGAAGGCCCATGTAGTGACACACTAACATTGGACATCACACTATAACTCATGTTGAGCTCTCTATGGACACAGATGGCCACACGGTACAATGTATGTGCATCCTTTGTTCAGTCAGCTGAAAGGACCACAGGACATCTCAGGAACACTGAGCAGAGGTAGCACTCGGGTCTTTATCTCTAATATCATTCTCCAAGAAGAAATCAGGAATCCTTAGAGTCATGGACAGTGCTTCTGGGACTGGAACACAAAGCACACAAGATGAGACTAGAACATCTAGCAGTGCCAGGAAGTATGAACTGCTGAGAAAACAAAACAAAGCAAAAGCAGCAGCACCCTGCTGAATAATACGCCACTGGTGTCTACTGAGCAAAGTCCCAGCGGTGAAAGCTGGGATATTTTCAACAACAAAATAAATTTTAAAGAGTACTGGTTTATGACCTAAAGTATAAAATAAATACTCACAAGGCCATGCTAATATAAATGAAAGACTGCATAAACAAACAAATGGAAAGGAATAAATAAACCTCTCAGGCAGAAGAATTCTAAATAGGTCTTGTAGGGGAACATAGCCCTGCAGGGGGTGGGGAGGGCCGCACGAAGCAACTTCCTTTCAAAAAACCAAGTACAGAAAGGAGGACAGCAAGTTATATTGCAGCGGGGAAACGTGGCCCATCCCACCTCAGCTAGGTGATCAAGGTCAGTATCCGAGATTGTAAGTCACACAGATGGGATGGGTCCTGGAAGGAGCTGGGGGGGTCTCTTCCCCGGGGAGGAGCACCTGCAGAGATGCTCGGCCTCACTTATATAGACAGAATTCCATTGGAAACCATACAACGCAGAACTACTTGCCTACCGGAATAGCAAAGCCTCTGGGTGGAACACAGACACAAAGCCATAACTGAAAGACAGGAGGGACCGGCAGTAGGGGAAGGCGCCCCTGCAAAGTGTTCTCGGGAGTCTCCGCAGGCCTGAGGAGGGGCGGCCCTCTCAGGGTCTGAGGAGGGCAGGAGCACATCTTCAAGTTCATCAGGGAAAAAACTGCTCTTTACCCAGATTGTCTGGAGTGTGACTGCAGGCCTAAGAGGCATGCATCTCAACCCAGCTAGAAAAGGTAGCGGGGACCCTGGATTTGGTCTCTCAATAGCAATGGTCTCAGCT